>ML681964.1:76725791-76788266 GCA_007922195.1 Podocnemis expansa
TGAGAAATGTTAAAAGCAAACACTGAACGCCATCCCATGGGCCCAGAGACTCCACACCCAGTATCTCTGGGTGGAAAGGACATTCACATCCAACATCCTGGTTGCACTAAAGGGACATCACAGGTCAGACACATCTTCTGGCAGTAGCCACATGCCCCAGATGCTAGAGGGCAGGACCCTTCTCTCCAGTGTCAGCCCCCATGGGGGTCACAATTCCCCTTGCAATCTGATCTGCAAGGCCTCTTGGCTGGTGGCATCTCCCTGAACTGGGGGCTGTGCCTGAGGCCCCTCTGGCTATGGTGACTCTGGGAGCTGCTCTCCCCTCTGTGCCTAGGCACCTCCAGCCAGAAGCGGCCTTAGGCAATTGGGGGCCCTAGGCAAAGACCCATTGTTGGGCCCCCTATAGACCCCTACCACCATCCTCCCCATGTCCCCACTCCCCCCTACAGCCCTAACTGCCGCCCAACCTGGCTCCTTGTTTGTTATGCTGAACCAGACTAACATGATGATCCCGTTGGAACTCATAAATTATTCTTGGATATATTTTAAAGATCTTTCCACCATGAAGTTTGTGAGTTAATCATCTTTTACTTAACATAAATGATCTAATGCTGAACTACAAAGTTAAAATGAACATTTAAAAAATTTTAAAGTATGTGCATTAATTAACAAATAAAAAGTGATAAAATTAATGACGGCTCAAAAATAACTAAAATACCATGTTTAAAATGTTGGCACTCAAATCTTGCAAATTTTTCATATAGGCTTGGGTTTTATGTGCACTAGAAGTTTAATACAAATAATTATAATAAATAAAAATAAGTGAAAAGAAGGCTTTAAGTGTGTAACTATAAATGAATAACATCAAAATTCAACAAAATTCTCTGAAGTACTGAAGTTTATAAGACTCTGGCCCCCTCAAAAATAGCAAATAGTAAGTACAAAAGAAGCTAAAAAAATTACTTACCAAAAGAAAGACATACAGCACAGACATCACACACAGCTGTAATGATTGCTTGAGGGCAGCACTATATTTATATGTAGCAGCCTATATGGACTTACCTGATAACCTGAGCTAACCAAGCCAAAAGAAATTGTCACAAAAGCAAAGGAATAGGCAAAGGAAGGATAGGTAAAAAAAAGAAAAGGAAAAAGCAGTATTTCACAAATGGGATTTAAAAATGGCCACACTGAGAAACTAAAAGATGAGACTATTGGAAAAGTTCCTCCTATTGTGCTGTCTGTTGCTTGCTCCTGCTCTTTTAGCATGTCATTGCGAAGGTGATGGGCAGATAATGATGAAATCTGTAATTCAGACGAAGCACAGATCCGAATGATAGTTTCCCTTGATGAGCCAAGACTGAAAAGAGCTTAGGCTTCCAGCCCTCTGTTAGATGGGAACAATTTCTATATTTTTCTGTATTTTCACTTCTGTCCACCAAACTGAGGACAGGACCCCTTATTGCTCGTGGCCCTAGGTGGCTGCCTGCTTCGCTTGCCCCTAAAGCCACCATTTCCTCCAGTTCACTCAGAGGACTGGATCCCTGCAGCTACCTGACAGCCCCGTCAATCAGGCTGACTGGGAATGTTGGCCTCTCCCCATTGGCCCTGGGGACTGTCCATCACAGAGCCCCAATTTCTCATGGACCTGGCCTTTGGTGCTGAGAGGTGCCAACCAGAAACCCAACAGTCCCCTTCCATCAGGATCCCTAGATGATCAGGGTTGAGGCAAATGAGGAAACAAGAAACCGAAACAGCTTAAATTCATGGCCCCTTTGGAAATATTTGCCCTTAAAGGCTTCCTGGCTGAGGAGCCACAAGCCCCACCCACTGGCACCGAGCCTTAACCCCATTGCCAGAGAGCCAGAGAGTTTCCACATGTGGCTCAGGAGCCTGAGGGCCCAGCTCCACACACCTTTGAGGCATGTGATTTTTCAGACACTTTTTAGCACCCACGCACAGTATGATTGTGTCCGAACAGGAAGCTGAGATTGGGTCCCCAAACTCGCCAGTCAATAAAAATCCCAGCCTCCTGCTTTATTACACAGAGCCATAGGTGACCTCATAAAATCGTTATTGCTGCAGGTTTCCATGCAGTGAGGAAACTGCTGGAGAAATCCGTTAAGTGGCAGTTTCAGTGTATTGCACACACAAGTCCTTTTCCTGTTGTCTTGTGGGGGAGAAGAGGGAGAAGGCTCCTAAACTCCCAAGATACCTCCCTAGGCGGGACAGGGAAGGCTGGTTAAGGCATTCTTGCTCCCACCAGTCACTCACACAATCCCCAGCAGCAAGCACAGCCAAGGTCCCTCTCCCAGAGGAATTTGTGGCAGAAGCCAAGAGTCCTATGAGAAGATGCAGCTTGAGAGGATGATGAAGCATCTGTGGATGGTGCTGCTGGTTCTGGTGCTGGTCAGGGCCGCCACAGCTGGGCCCATCCTGCAGAAGCCGCTGGGCATGGAGGGTCCTGGTATGGTGGCAGCAGGTGGTGAACCATCACCCAAGGTGGACCAAGCCCAACAGCAGCCGCCGGTGAGTTTTACACCCAGAGCCCTGAGCATGTTCCTGTGGGATGGCTCTTAGCCTTGTGCCCCCCCCCCGCCCCCGGGAGGGGACAGGACGGGAAATGAAACAAGGTTGCTCTGGCAGGATGCTCTCTGTGGAGCCAGGTACCCATGGTCCCCTGGCCCTGCTGTGGGAGTTACATCTCCCCACCCTGGGGATCCACATCTTCACCAGAAAGAAGGAGTCCCGTCCACTGACTCTGAACTTTAATCCCACCACTGGAGAGCCAGGATTTCCAAGTGCAGCAGGAGTTGGGTTACCCAGCTCCAGACACCCTCGAGGTACATGATTTTCGACACTTCCCAGCACTCACAGGCAGAATAGCTGGTCCCTGGAGGGTGGTTCAGGTTGGCCATTAGAACATACTGGTCAGTGCTGAAAATCCCAGCGTCTTGCTTTATTTGTCAGAACCATTCCCACTCATGCAGGTAGCACATTAAGCAGCACTTCCCTGAACACACAGTCTGCAGCAATTCGGTCAATGACCCTTTCCTGGCACTGTCCTCTCCACCTCCTCCCATCCCTTGCACGCACACAACATGAAGCTAGACACTGGACACACAGTGTGTGTTGGGAGTGACCCTCAGTGCTCACAGTGACTTCACGTTCCTTGGACAGGTAAGAAGCAGCTTGACAGAGTTTTTTGTCTGAATTCGCCACCTCTTGTTTGGCTCCATCCAGTAATAATAGGCAGAGTGTAGACCGAGATGCTAGAGGATGCTGGTGTTTCAAGCAGAGGGGTGTCTAACCCTCTTCAGAGCAGGTCTACACAATGTGGTGGCTAAAATGCCAGTGGCTGCCAGCGCCGCATTTGCACCAGAGCTCCCCTGATCTCACTGCTGGGGCATTTTTCTCACTAGTCATTCTCTGTCCTGCTTTTCCTGATTGCACCCTGTGATGCCTAGTGCTATGAGGAACTCTACCCTGAGAGCAGTGGAAGCCCCAGTGCTTTGACCCTTGAAAACTATGCTGCTCAGGTGCCCTGGACTACCCGAGCTGATGGCCCAGTTAGAGAGACAAAGAAGGATTACATATAAATATTGGGACAGAACAGTCTGTCCAAACAAATCCCACCCCTCACTTCCAGTCTCCAAACCACCCCTAGGAGAGGTCTGACCAGCCCCTGGGTCTATGTATGGTCATGCGTTTGCCTGCAGATGCTGAGCACTGCGGGGAGACGCAGCCCAGAAGGACAAACAGGTGTCTGTAGTTGGTGGGTTTGGTGCTGGCCAGACTGCCCAAGCTGGGCTCATCCTGCAGAGGCTGGATGGCATGGAGGATTTTGGTATGTTTGTAGGGAACAACAGAGCAGCAGCCCAGGTGGTTGAGAGCCCATTGCATGAACTGGCGAGTTCTGGGCAACGGGTCATGAGCGCATCCCTGCAGGGGTGGCTTTTTGCTTGTTCCTGTTATCTTTGGGGATCCCCACTGGATAGGACAGTCTCTGACACAGGATCCACTCTGGCAGGACACTCGATCTGAGGAGAGGCTGCCAATTTCTCTCCTGCCCCAAGGTGACACTGGAGTCTGTCCTGCCTGTGAATGCAGGGCCTGGCCACGTGGAGAGTCCTGTCAGGAGGTGTCAGGACACATTTTGCTGCTGGGAGTTGGCATGGCTCCATGAACAGCTGTTGGACCCTACGGAGGGTTCATTTCCATCCAAACCATGCAGTCCCAGCCACATGGCACAGACCCGTTGGCTCCCCACGCCCTGGCCCTCATTCTGACTGAAACCTTTGTTTGGGCAGTGATGCAAGAGAGTGAATTGCACCTCTTAGTTCCTCCTTTCCCAGCTCAGCAGTGCCAAGGATTGGAGTGGAGGCAGCAGCACCAGTTCTAGGAGTCCAAGGGCCTTCAGCCACTCCAGAGCAGCCTTTTTGGCTGCCCAGAGATGGAGGTTACTGAATATCAGCTGGGATCCCTCTTCAGCCCCCCTTGGCTGGAAAGACAATGACTGGGACATGGACATTTTAGTTAGGACCTTGGGGGAAGGAGAAATACATTGGGATCTGCAGGTACTTGGTATGAGCACAAGGTGCCTGCCCTCCTCCCATGTTTGTATTGTATTGCCTCTTTATAAATCCATGGTACGCCCACATCTTGAAAACTGCATGTAGATCTGGTTGCCACATCATAAAAAAGATGCATTGGAATTGCAAAAGGTGCAGAAAAGAGCAATAAAAATGATTATGGGTATGAGAAAGTATCCACATGAAGAGAGAGTAATAAGACTGACCTTTCAGCTTGGAAGAGGGACAACTATGGGTGGGGGACAATATGCTAGAGAGCTGTAAAATCATGACTGGTGTGGAGAAAGTAAATAAGGAAGTGTTATTTACTCCTTATCACACAAAAATAAGGGGTCATCAAATGAAATGAATAGGCAGGAGATCTAAAGCAAACAAAAGGCTGTATTTCTTCACACAATGAATGGTCAACCTGTGGAACTCTTTGCCAGAGGATATGGTGAAAGCCATGACTGTAACAGGATATAAAAAAAGAACTAGATAAGTTCATGGAGGATAGCATCAAGGACTATTAGCCACATGGGCAGGGACTGCTGTTTGCCAGAAAGCACCTGGCATTGGCCACTGTTGGAAGAGAGGACACTGGGCTAGATGGACCATTGGTCTGACCCAGTATGGCTGTTCTGTTCTTATGCTTCTATACAGCTGCAGCTCAGGTTTGAACCAATAACGAGAAAATCATATTTATAAAATCATAGAATCATACAAGATGAGGGTTGGCAGGGACTTCAGGAAGTATCCATTCCAACCCCCTGCTCAAAGCAGGACCAACTCCAACTAAATCAACCCAACATGGGCTTTGTCAAGCCAGGCTTTAAAGACATCTAAAGATGGAGATTCCACCACCTCCCTAAATAACCCATTCTAGTGCTTTATCACTCTCCTATGGAAAAAAATTTCCACTAATATCTAACCTAGAAATCCTAAAATCCTGCTCCCCTCCCACACAGCTGTCACTGGGAGTTTTCTGCCCTGGGATCTCTAGTGGGCAGAGGCAATGGATCTTGTACAGCATAAAGCCTGAGGCAATACAAATCCCCCCAAAATAAGCCCAGTCCACTTCATCCCCTCCAACAACTGCCCCCTATTTCCCTTGCTTTGTCCTTCCTAATTTTTAATTCACTCAGTTTCTGCCATTTCTCGCGGGAGACTATCCACAGCCTAGTCCTCCTCAAAAGACGCCTGTGAGGATTTTACTGCTCTTCTTGTGTTTAGCTGTCACTATATCGAGTGAGCTGGCTCGAAGCCACCGGCGCTGTGCCATTTAAATCAGCAGAGACCATAGAATACAGGCCTCATCACAACTGGATTTGAGGGGAGGAGGAGAAGACATATTGAAAACCAGTCTCAACTGGTGCATTTAAGTATTTCTTTGCCCTCTCCCCATTTGTTCACTCGCTTGCTCAAATCTCACTTTCTCCCATTTACCTGTTGCAGGGAATGAGAGTGGTAAGGTCTGCCCAGAGACAGAGAAACTCAACTGAACCCACCTTGTGTGGCCCACGGTGGAAACCAGGATGCCTCATACCCTTACTCCACCACCCAGCATCCCACCGACCCCCCTAACCGCTGAGCCTGTTGCTGCAAGATGGGAGGATTTCAGCCCTACACGCCTGAGTCTTGGACCACCAGAGCTGCGTGCGCAAGCTGGTCTGTCCAACCGCCTCCTCCCAGCTCTACTGCAGAAAACATGTCTGCTGATTCCCCACTCACTGCTTTTACACCAGCATATCTCTTGTGACCTCACTAGGGTTGCTCCCGATTTACACTACTGTGAATCCAGCCCTAAAAAGCATGAATTTGCTGCTGGCTGTGGGAGCTCCCAGCCACTCCCCAGCACGCGGGTGAGGCCAGGACTGGGCTGCGTTGGTAGTGCCCAGTCCTCTTTCGCTCCATGACAGGTGACCAACCTGCTTTGCTGAGCCCGGAGTTTCCTGTGTGCTTTGTATTTGTTCACTTGCATCAATAAAAGCTGTAAGTGCCGTGTGACCCCAGGGCACTCTAAACTCAGTAATAGGAAAATAAAAAGAACCTAACATTGGTTGATTGGTGGGTGGTGGGTTTTTCTTTTTTTTTAAATCTTGTGAATGCTAAGACAGTCTCATGATTTTGGGAGAGGCCAGAAATGATTTTTGAATCTTTGGGGTTGGAAAGTTAGTCTTACTTCTAGGAAGGGAGCTCGAAGTAGAAGTTGGAGTGGAAGGAACCTTGAGAGGCCTTCTAGGCCAGTCCCCCACATTGCAGGCAGGATTAAGGATTAAACCATCCCTGCTTGGTGACTGTCTCATCCTCTCTTAAAAACCTCCAATGAAGGAGATTCCAAAGTGTCCCTAGGAAATATATTCCAATGCTTAACCACCCTGACAGTTAGGGAATTTTTCCTAATATCCAATCTAAACTGCCCTTGCAACAATCTAAACCTATTGATCTTGTAGGAATCAATGGCTCCATGTCTAGTTGGCAACCAGTAACGAGTGGTGTGCCCCAGGGGTCGGTCCTGGGGCCAGTTCTGTTCAACATTTTCATTAATGATCTGGATGATGGGATAGATTGCACACTCGGTAAGTTTGCGGATGACGCCAAGCTGGGGAGAACGGTAGACATGCTGGAGGGCAGGGACAGGATTCAGGGAGACCTTGACAAATTGGAGCAGTGGGCCAATAGAGATCTCATGAGGTTCAACAAGGACAAGTGCAAAGTTCTGCACTTGGGACAGAAAAACCCCATCCACTGCTACAGGCTGGGGAGCGATCAGCTAAGTAGCAGCACCGTAAAAAAGGACCTGGGGGTCATGCTGGATGGGAAGCTGGATATGAGTCAACAGTGTGCTCTTGCTGTCAAAAAGGCCAACGGCATATTGGGCTCCATCAGAAGAAGTGTTACCAGCAGATCAAGGGATGTGATCATTCCCCTCTATTCGGCACTGGTGAGGCTGCATCTGGAATACTGTGTTCAGTTTTGGGCTCCTCACTACAAAAAGGACATGGACAAATTGGAAAGAGTCCAGCGGAGGGCAACAAAATTGATCAAAGGGCTGGAGCACAAGCCCTATGAAGAAAGACTGAAGGAACTAGGCGTATTTAGCCTGCAGAAGATGAGACTGAGGGGGGATTTGATAGCAACCTTCAACTACCTGAAGGGATGCTCCAAGGAGGATGGAGCTCGGCTGTTCTTGGTAGTAACAGATGACAGAACAAGAAGCAATGGTCTCAAGTTACAGTTAGGGAGGTCGAGGCTGAATATTAGAAAAAACTTTCTTACTAGGAGGGTGGTAAAGCATTGGAATGGGCTACCTAGGGAGGTGGTCGAATCTCCATCTTTGGAGATGTTTACGGCCCATCTGGACAAAACCCTGACTGGGATAATTTAGTGGGAGTGGTCTTGCCTTTTTGGCAGGGGGTTGGACTAGATGACCTCGAGGTCCCTTCCAACCCTATGGTTCTGTGATCTTTGCTAGCCTCAGTAGTTAAGAAGAGCAAATTCTCCCTCCTCCCTGTAACAATATTTTGTGTGTTTAAAAACTGGTATCACTTCCCCCTCAGCCTTTCTTCTCCAGACCAAATGAGCCCAAATTCCTAAATCTCCCCTCAGAGGTCAGGCTTTCTAGATCTTTAATCGTTGTCTGTGTTTCTAAAGCAGAGGCTAGTAGCTCTGGGCTCAGTGCTTAAAGTACAATTTGAGAGGACCCGGAACCTTCCTAATCTCTGGGCCCCCTTCCTGTATTGCCTGCCCCCACCTTCATGCATGTGTGGGCCCAATTTATCTAGATTCTGGAATCTGAGCCCTGGAAATCTGGCCTGTCAGATTTGTGGGCCCCAGAAATGCTTTCCAGGGTGTTCTGGCTTACTTTAACCCCTGTGGGGCCTCAAGGATCTCCAACCATCCAGACTTTTGTTCCAAGCAGCAAATCATTGTTATAAAACCCACTGGCTTGCATTGCATAAAGAATTCTCCCTATTAAGAGCTGGTTTAATTAAAAAACCTAACCATTGGGTGTCACCAACGACCAAAGATGAGCCTCCCTGTTTTAAGCAGTGACCTGACACTCCACCTGGAAAGTCTCATTCTGTCTTTGCATCTCACTCTTTGGGGCTGTATATATCACTCAAGGATAGCCAACCCTTGGCATCTCTGACTAGCTATGGCACCTGATTGGTGGAATGGGCACATCAGGCACAAATTAGTGAGTAAAGACTGATTCTGCCAGACTACATAGTCAGAGAGAAAACTTTTCCTTCCTCTTTTTCCAGGGTTGAGAAGATAAGATGCTGAAAAAAAGAGAACAAGTTTCTGAGAGTTTCAGGATTTCATGAGAAGGGCAACCGGGGCCTAGAGACTACCTGGCTGCTTTACCAGGTTTAAATGTCTGGTGCAGCACAAACTATTAGCGTTTGTGTGTGTTTAGATGTAGAGATTTGGGGAACTCTATGGCAGAGTTGTCAAACTCATTCAATGTGAGAGGCCGCATTGGACGGTAGGACACCTGACACAGGCCATGTGTCTGCATGGGCTCCCTCAACCCTTTCCCGTGCCATGTTCAGAGTGGCATGAGCTACCCTTTCCCCACCCCAACCCCGCAGGCTCTGTAACACCTTCCCTTTTCCCTGCCCTTTGGGCTCCCCTTTGCCACACTGGCTCCCTGAGCCCCCTTTTCCTATTGTGCAGGTCTCAGAGCCCCCGTTCTCCTGCTTGGCCACTCCTGGATCCCCCTCCTCAACTGGGTGGCTCCCAGACCCCCCTTTCCCTTCCTCTACCCTGTGATGGCAGGCATTGGCAATCAGTCTCAGTCACAGACACAGGCAGGCTAGGTTCCTGCCCCCCCCAAATGTCATTCATTCAGCATGGTGGCCTTTGGTTGACTCAGTCCCAGCTGGCCTTTGATTGGCTTGTTCCCACATTGGCCCCAACCCCTTTTTCTTTCCTTATTTGTGATTCATGCAATGTGTAGTCAATCAGATTAGCATGCCAACTGACTGTCAGTGAACAGGTGAGACGGAGGGCAATGTGGTGGCTCTCTGGGACCCTGGCCCAGCCTGCTGCGACGGTGACTGATTGTTTCGCAGACTGCAGCAGAACTGAGCTAGGATCAGCTGGAGTGCTTCTTTTGTTCCCCTGTATTCTGACTCTCTCACATGATTCAAGTCACAAGCAGGCTTAGCCCTGATCTGCCGGCAGTCTGTCTTTGTTGTTCGCTGCTGCTGCAGAGAGCTCCCAGGCACAGATAGGCAGCAGCTCCACGGGCCAAATCAGTGCCCTTGGTGGGCCACATCCGGCCCAGAGGCTCCACCCCCACCTTGCTCCTCTCCACCACCCTCCACCCGTCACTCATCTTTAAGACTCGTAAAAAGTGGAAGGTCAAAAAGTGCCCATAGTGGCACTCAAGTCCAGCACTGTCAATGGCCCCCTTTCCATACACATGCTCAGTTGAGTGAGGCCACAGCTCAGTGGCCCGGCTGCCAGGGCCCCTGATCCCATCTTTGTTCTTACCCCTGAACCCATCTCCACCCCTGGATGCTGCTCCCACTTCCTTCCCCTGCACTGCCCACACTGCCACCACCTCCAGGGTCATCTTGTTTCTCTTTTCACCCAACAGCCCCCAGAAGGTGGTTTTCGTGTTTCCCACGCCACCTGGGGCCACTGTTCTCCCTCCACCACCCCCTTGTGTCAGGGATTGAGACAAGCCGTATCCCACCAACACTAGGGGAGCTGTGCTGGGGTTCTGCCCTATTTGTCCATCTCTGTAGGCCACAGGGCTGATGTGGGGACCCAGCCAGAAGATGACCAGGAGTCCCTAACCTCAGCCCCGATGGGTTGCGGGACGAGCTGCACTGATTCCTGTCAGATGCCAGAGGTACCAAGGGTAAGGTGGAACTCCCTCTCCAGTGCCAGCGGTATTTTCATCTCACCCTACAAGCTGCGAGTGTCATTTTGTGGGAGGCTATCAGGACTGGGAGGCAGGACTCCATGAATACCAGCAGGCCTGCAGCTTGTGTGATTCCCTGCTCACCTTTGGGATAGGTTACAGACTGCTGCAGGGTCTGACGTGGGACTAGTGGCATTCCTGCCCACAAGGATCCTCTCCAGCCCTTCCAATAAAACCAACCATCTTTGCTACTTTGAACATCTGGGGCTGTAAGGTGGGTCTCCGCAGGTGCTCTCCTTGCTTAAGGAATGGAGGGGTGCTCTGATTTTCCTGAAGGAAGCCCACATAGCCTGCTGCCAAAGCCAGCTGGTGGCTGGAGTGGATGGACAGAGAGAACTTTAGCCACCTCACTGTTCTTTTGGGCAAGCTGGCAACCCTGTTCTCCCCTGACCTGTGGTCCTAGGTGCTGTGTATGGACAAGGATGTGCTGTGCTGCCTGCTGCACCTGTGTGGAGGAGCTCACATTGAATCTTGTCAATATTTATGTGCCAAGAGCAGATCCAGAAGGCGTGTGCTTTTTTTCAGCAGGCATCCACACTTCTCAGTTCTGTGAATACTTGTGAGCATCTAGTCCTGGGCAGGGACTTTAATACCAACCTTGAAGAGTGGAACAGCTCAGGGACACAGATGTCCTCAGGGAAATTGGAGACCACCACTCCCTGGTGGACATCTGATGCAACCACCACCTGCATGACTAATCCACCCTCACTTATTCCCTGGTGGAAGTGAATCAGTCACATCAATCCCAGTTAGACACTATTATCAATTCTCATTCCATCTTTCACGTGCCCACTCCTCCAGCACCTGGTGGCCCCCTTCTCTGGTGACCATGATGGTTTCTCTCACCATGGAGAGGCCAGGGACAGCCTTTTGGCATTTCAATAACAGCTTGATGGAGGATGTGGGATTTGTGCCATCCTTCCAGGAGTCCTGGCTGACCTGATGAGGTCAGAGTTGTGCCTTTCCCTTGGCACAGAGGTGCTGGGATGTGGGGAAGGTTCACAACCTGGCTTTTATGCCATGACTAAACCTATGGGTCCAGCCAGTGGCTGGAACTAGTGATAGAGCAGCTGACACAAGACCTCTTGGATCTGGCCACTAGCCCCAGGGATCCAACTCTCTGTGGAGCATGTCAGGGGAAACAAGAGAAGCGCTGAGTTATCAAAGATCATTGGGCGTCGGGCACCTTTGTTTCATTCTGCATCCATCTCTTTATGGAGAGTGATCATGGCATCTGCTTCTTCTATGCACCAGAGAAAAATGAGGGTGGGGGCTAAGATGCACATAATCTGCCTTCTAGCAAGGGATGGCACTCCCCTGATGTACTCAGAGGAAATGCACAGAAGGGCCCAAGGCCTTCAACACCACCACTTCTCCATAGATCTGACTGACTCTGATGCCTGCTGAGTGCTCTGCGACCTCCTCCCAATGCACAACATGGGCAACCAGGACCAGCTGGAGCTGTCCCTCACTCTGGCAGCATTCTCAGAAGCCATTCATCTCATGCCCACTAACAAATCTTTAAGTATGGATGGGCTGACTGTGGATTTCTACCAGGTGTTGTGTCCTAGATTTTGACATCCTCCGAGCCAAGTCCTTAGGGAGTAGGGAGCTCTCCCATCACACAAGGGAACCGTGCTCACCTTGCTACCAAAGAAGTGGGACCTCTGTGACCTGCACACCTGCATGCGATCTCACTCAGCACAGACTACAAGGTTGTAGCAAAGGCCAGCTGGGATCTGTACTGCCAGATGTGGTCAACCCTGATCAGAGGTATATTGTCCTGGGCCGCACCATCTTTAATTATTTTTATTTGGCTGGGGACCTCCTCTGGCTTGGCTGTAGGGGATGATGCCTCCTGTCTCTGGACCAGGAGAGGAGTTCAACAGCATACTCTGTGTACATTTGGCTTTGGGCTCATGTTTGTGGATTTCCTCCAGGTGCTGTACACTTCTGCAGAGTACCTGGTCAAACTCAACTGGACCCTGACTGAACCCGTCAGCTTTGAGCAAGTCTGCATCTCGGCTGTCCACCGTCAGGCTAGCTCTACACCCTGGTCATTGAGCACTGCTTCTGTCTCCTCCAGAGGAGGTTGATGAGGTTGGCGCTCCACAAGCCACAGATGCAGGGTATGCTGTCAGCATACATCAGTGATGTCCACCTTATTATCCAAGAACTGGTTGGCCTGGTGCTGCCGAAGGCTTGCCAGCGAGGCAATCTGTTCAGCAGCTTCCTCCGTTCAGGTCAACTGGGTCAGGGATGGGTGACAAGTGAGCTCTCTTGCATAATAGATAGGCATACATAGATAGAAATATAGTTAGTTTTAAGTTTAAGGCTTCCAATAATTAGTCACTAATGGTAGTTTAGAGTAAGTTTTAGTTAGAAATTCAAAATGGTGACCAGCGATGTCATCACTGAGAGGGAAAGATTAAAAATGGAGATGTTAAGAAACTGACCAAAGGCAGAAAGGTGTCTTAGCATAAAATAAAGATCACTCCTAATATCTGCAGTGAGGGATCCATAGGTAGGAAGGAGGATCCAGAGGAGGTCCAAGTTTGAAATGAACAAATAAAGCTACTTAACACATAAGATAACTGACTGGTTGAAAATGATATCACCTCAGAGGAGGAGCCAAAGAGGTCCAAGTTTGGCATAAACAAAGTGAAACTAACTAGGATAGTTGACAGTTGATTGGTCAAAAATGATCTTACCCCTGGATGGGAAGATGCTATTGATTGACATTAAGACAGCAACCAATCAGAGCAGGTCTAAAAAAGTCATTAAAAATCATATAGAAAGCAGAGAGTTAAAATGCTTGAGTTTGGGTGATCATGGCTGGAGGAGACCTTGACAGCAGAAGAAGCAGGAAAACATCTACAGAATATTACATCAGCAACAGACATCCTAGCAAGTTTGACCAATTACATTAGAAGGACCCTAAAATGAGACAGAGGGATTAAATCAAGGAGAGAAGTAAGAATTATTTTCCTCAAAGGCTATGTCTACACTAGGAAAAGTTAGTTCAAATGTATTAATTGGAATTAGTAAGTTTGAGTTTAGTTCAAACTGAACTCAAACTTCTTAGTTCAAATTAATAGTGGACTAATTTGACCTAACATTAAGTTGAATTGGTCCACTTTGTTAATTCGAACTAACTGCCCTTAATTCCAATTTATTAAATTTGAACTAAGGGTTAATCCTAGTCTAAACAGTCCTTAGTTTGAAATATGGATTGAACTAAGGGCTTAGTTCAAACTAACCAGCAGGTTTTACTAATTCAAACTAAAATTTTATTAGTTCAGATTAAGGAATTCCCTTATTTGAACTAATGAAAACCTAGTGTAGACAGGTACTAAGTTAGTTCGAATTAAGCCTCCTTAATTCAAACCAACTTGCAAATGTAGACATACCCTAAATAAGGAACGCATCAGTATGCTTGTAAATAAAGCTGGATGCCTGCACTTGAATACTTGGATTCCTGATCTCTAACCCCACCCATTCTATGACAGCCTGATCAACACTCATAGAATGTTAGTCAGCTTGCAATAATAAAATTAAGTACGTAATTGCAATATCACTGTGTATCCTTATGTATAAGGGAACTGTGTACTATATTCTATTAAGCCCGGTATTCTAATATAACATTGTGGTAAGCTTTTATACATAGGTATGTAGGATGTATTTATGGCTATGTCTACATCTATTTATTTAGTTCAGATTTTCAAATCCAAACTAAATAAGTGCAAGTTTAGTCCAAACTAGCCTCAGGCTAGTTCAGACTAACTGCAGCTTTTTAGTTCAAACTAGCTGCTTGGCCAAGTTCAAACTAACTTTTTAATTCAAACTAAAAAGCACAGCTAGTTCAAACTAGAAAAAATGGCTAATTCGAACTAACCACTTAATTTGAACTTTTTTAGTTCAAACTAACATAACTACATCATGCTAGTTCAAACTAAAATTCGAACTAAGCACTCAGTTCAAACTAACTAGTTCGAACTCAGCTTTACAGGCTAGCATAGACCTGACCCAAATTAGTCTGGACTAATTAGCTAGTGTAGACATAGCCTACATGTAAAGCCCTGCAGATCCATGGATATCTGCCTTATATCCACATCTGCAGATACAACACAGATATCCGCAGACCATTTCTTGTGGATGCAGATCGGATACGGATCCACATATTTTTATCTACACAGAACTAGAGCCCTGCAAATATGCGGATATCCGTGGATATCCGCATTATATCCACATCTGCAGACACAACATGGATATCCGCAGACCATTTCTTGCGGATGCAGGTCAGATACGGATCCACTTATTTGTATCCGTGCAGGGCTCTACCTATATGTTTCAACATTATATGGTAAGAAAACCCAAAATGGTGGCTGTAAATCAATTTGACCAGTAGCAAAATGTAAACTGAAGTGAAGTAAAGGTCATCCCTGAACTGAAATGAGGGGTTGGTCAAGTAAAAGTACAGGTCCTCAGTCAGGTCCAGCTCATTCGTGATTGGGCTGTAAAATAAATCAAACAAGGGAGCTTAAAACTGAATGGTAGAATGGATATGCTAATGACCAGGATTGAAAGACCAACCAACCAGAAAAAGTTAACAGCTATATATAAAGCAGAGAGCTGCCCTGGCAGCCATTTGAGTGTGTAGGAGAGAGTATAGTGAAGTGGTCTGTGTGGTAGGAAGGCAGTGAAGAAGCAGCTGAAAGTCACTAGAAGAACAAGAAGAAGCTGAAAATCTCTAGAACAAGGCTTAAGAAGCAGCTGAAAAATCAGTAAAAGCCAGAGCTGAGGCCAAGAAAGGGAAACATCACTGAATAAAACAGAAGGACCTAAGACATGTCGGAGAGAGAAAAGTGGAAAAGAAGAGTGATCAATTTAAATGAGGCGGGAAAGATAAATCCTGTGATTACATTTCACTGCATCAGGTCAGATTTCTTCAGCAAATCAAACAAGTTGTTCAGATTCAAACAGTGTGAACAACATATCAGGTTGAGAGAAGTGATTCAAACAGTGTGGAACAACATATCAGAAAGCGGTGAGGTTGAGAGAGGCGAGAATCACTGTTTGTAATGACTGTTAGGGGAAGTCAGTTGTTAAAAAGGTTCTAGCAATTAAGGAGTTAATAAAATTACAAAGGTCAGTAGTGCTTTTCCCTCTCTTTTGCCTCAAAAAAGGGTGTCTGCACAACAACAAGAGTGCCATGTGCACAGAGTTAGCACATTGTGTGTGGAATTAGCGAGCCATGTGCACGCACTAGTTGGCTGAGTGCAAAGCTTTAGTGATGAGTGCAAAGCCCAGCGCCCCTTGTGGTGGGAAAAGAGGTTATATAAGGGAGCAGCGCCCTGTAAGAGGTGCTGTTCATCTGAGAGACAGAGTGTGCATGCGTTCTGTTTATTATCCAGGCTACGAGGCACTGAAGAAGATTAAAACGTCAGACTTACTCGAGGACCAATACCAGCTGGCCTGGTTCTTCTCTGCACAACCACAAACATTGGCCATGCACGAGCAAATCCAGGAGTTCTGAGAACCCCTTCCAGCTGTCATCACCTGGACGGGAGATGACTTCACCCTCTTTGGGAGTAGAAAAACCTTAACTAATCATCCCAGAGACTTTAGGGTTATGGGGTGGCAATAGTCTCTCCCCACTTAGGTTTCAGGGCTGGAAGATCACACCTGTCACTTGTTCTAGGTGTTGGTGTAACTTAATAAACGTTAATCAATTTAATACCAATTTCTCTGACAATTGATTCAGCTTTATTCAGCAGTAACTCTGATAGCTGACCTGGGGCAAGCCTCAGAGTAGCTTTGGGTCCTGACCCTTTATCTTGGTACATGGCCCCATTGGGGCCTGTGGTCTTTCCTTGTGGGTCTGGGCCCACAATCCCTCCATTAAGTTGGGGTACAACTGCCCCCCAGCCCCTGAGAGGGGACAACCCTTGGACTCGGAGGTCTCAGATCCTCAGAAGGACAAGTCCATAGGTATCTATAACCCACAGGGGTAGCTGACTCAGGCGCCTCAACCCTCTTCCTCCTCATCTCCAGATCAGTCAGACAGGGCCTATCAGTATCCCTTGATGATTTCAAGGCATATCAGGACATAATCAAGAGAGCAGCCTCTAATTTAAGTATGGAGATCAAAAACCTTAAGGAGTCCACTGATGACCTTTTTAAATCTTCTGGTGGCTGCAGTACCATCTAGGGTGGCAGTTCCTGTCCCTGAGGGAGTACTTAAACTAGTCTAAACCCTTTGCTGAAGGCCTTCATCTGTGCCTCTTACATCTAAGGCAATGGAAAAACACTATTTGGTCCCTGCCAAAGATCTGGAATATCTGTTTACACATCCCACTCTGGGAACCCTGGTGGCTGATGCCACGAATCAATGAGACGGACAGGGACAACCAGGATCCACTCCCAAGAATTAGGAGACCCAAAAGCTTGATTTATTTGCGAGAAAGAGGTGCTCAACGGCAAGTCACCATTTCAGGATTGCCAACCATCAGGACCTATTGGGCAGATATAACTACAATTTATGGGATTCCCTCAGATGTTTTGGTAATGTGCTGCCGCAGGAACAAATAGCAGACTTCCTGACATTCCTGGAGGAAGGACTGGCTATTGCAAGGGTGGGTCTCCAGATAACCTACAACTCTGCAGAGCTGGGGGCAGGTCCATGGTCTCCACTACTTGTATATGCCACTGTTCCTGGGTGCAAGCTTCTGGTGAGTCCCAGGAAGTTTAGCAGACAATCCAGGACTTGCCCTCTGATGCCCCAACCCTGTTTTCTGATAAGACAGACCACAAACTGCATGAGTTAAAGGACTCTCGAGCCACACTGAGATCCTTGGGGTTGTACACACCCCAAGCCACACATCGTCCCTTCCAGATCCCTCCTCCCCCTCAGACTCAGTTTAGGCCCCAGTCCCAGAGGTTTACCCCCTCCAGATAACAGGATAGAATAGGCCTCTGAGAGATGCTGTTTATCCAAAGGTTCTGGCTCATGGCTAAAACAACAGAGCCACTCAAGGCAGTCTAGTAGCAACAAATATTCATTTCAAGGGTACACCCTAGAGCAACCCCCCAGTCAGTTTCCAGGATCCAACCCCACCCTTTTTAATCAACTCTCCCATTTTTCATGGGAGTGATCCATATAGCATCAGATCATTGGGTACTCAGAACGATCTCGGAGTTATTCAATCCAATTTTCTTCAACCTCTCTCAGTTCTCCCACTCCCCCCATTCCTCTTCAGGGACTCCTCTCACAAAAAACTTCCATTCACGGAGATTCAATCCCTCATCACTGCAGGCAGTAGTACCAGTTCTGCCAGAGCAGGAGGGAAGGGGCTTCTACTCCAGATATTTCCTCATCCTCATGGCAAATGGAGACCTCAGACCCATTCTGGATCTTCACAACCTCAACAGACATATAGGGAAGCGGGAGTTCCGTATGGCTTCTATTATCCCATCCCTGGATCTGGGGCACTGTTTTGCCACCCTCAACTTAAAGGATGCATACTTCTATACAACAGCATTGCTGGCACTGGGCAGAAGGAGCTAGAGCTGGTCCCGACTCCAGATAAGGACCTGGGGCCGGGCTGCCAGCTACCAGCACCAGAATCCAGCACCGGACCTGACCCCAGACATGGACCTGGGGTCAGGCTGCCGCCAGCAGTACAACGCAGCTCCAGCCCCAACCTCAAACAAAACAGACTGCAGTAATTGGCAAGTGAATTACAAATCTAGCTATAACTGCTATTTAAATTGACTTTATTTTTGATTACTTAGTCTGACCTTCTTTTAAAGATTTATTTCTATCAAAAACCTGGCATTGTGAGCAGTTTTTCTGTTAAACATTTTTCAGAAAGCAATAATAATCCTGAAATATAAATAACTTGAATAGTATGTTTCAGGGTTCTAAAAAACTGTGCTTAAATGGTTTAAAACAATTCCACTTTTTAGAAACAACTCACTTTTTTGTCATCATTATAAAAATCTGCACCTTTTAAGGCAAAATTGTGGTGCAATTTGTTTTGATCTTCCATGTGATACACACATGACAGTAGTTTGTCATAAACAGAATTTCAGCAATGGAAAGCAAGTTTTTTTAAAAAATAAAAATAAAGGTTTTAATACTTAAATTTAAGGGCATGATAGAAAAAGATTAATATCTTATTAGGTGTTAAATTAGTTTACACGGTTTAAACAAGATATGTTCTGTTCTTTTAGGAGTAAAAAATATGTTTTTTTTCTTTTACATATAGATATATATATATATATAAAGACTTTCTTTTTAGCAGCATGGGGGAATCTGTCTCTCTTACAGGATCCAAGGATATTCCTATTGTGTACTTTTCCGTCAGTGTGCGCATAAGGCTGGCTCAAGTGCCCTCTTTAGTGGCTTACATATCCACAGGTATAAGGGCACTGCTGGTCCCTTTCTGTTGCTTCTCACCGAGCAATTCTCCCATGCAAATCATCAGAAATGGTAGAAATAAATGGAATACAGGATGTAATAAGTGAAATGACATTAATAGTTCCTCTGACTATTAATGTAGGAGACAAAATAATAGAAAAGATATGATTCAGATTAATAGACATGAAGGAACATCCATTTGGGCCAATAGAGGCAGCGATTACCTGGGCATTAAAATGTTCAATAGATTTTGAAAAAGGCATCGTGTGTTAGTTGATATAAAGTAAGAATTGGTTTAATAAAAAGACTGAAACAAGAATTAAGATTGGATAGAGTAAAATAAAGAAGAAGAAGAAGAAGAAGAAGAAGAAGAAGAAAAACTTTATTTTTAATAGGATATCAAGGAGGAGGATGGAAAATGAGAGCCAAGACAGTGGATATGACAGTCATGAAGAGGAAGAATTATCAGAAGAAGAGATTTTTGATTAATGGAAGACTATGACCAAAGAATGATTGTCCCAGCAACAGGGGAATCCAGTCAGAGTTCATCTACCCTAAATACAGGAGCATCATTTTCTATACTTAACATAAATAAACTAAATGTCATGGGAATAATCACAGAAGAATAGCATTGGGTACACTCTGTAGATGGATGGCATATGATTCTATGAGTTATGTCATAGCTATGCAAGGAGAAAAAGTAGTCCATATAAAATTTGGATTAATGGATGTAGGACCAGGAAGTTACAGCACTTTAGGAATGGACGTAAGGAATGCCTTACAATATATAATAGATACACAATGCAAGCATTGTTAAAAGAGATAAGATTAAATACTAGAATGGATAGAAAAAAATAAAGAAAAATCATTAATAGATACAGTATGTAGCAGTGCGGTTAACTGGGACTGGGAGTAGCAGGGGCGAGCCGCCCAATATATGAAGGGAGCTGCAGGGTTAGCAGTTCAGTCTGGCCTGGGGAGCCAGCACCCTGGAGTGCTCACAGTGCAGCCCCTGTAAGCTGATCAGCACTGGGGGAACCTGAAGGCAGCCAGAAGGGATGAAGGTCTGCAACAGTGTCATAAGGTGAGGGGCCATGGAGAGGACAGTGGCAAAGACTCTTGGATAGCAGGCCAGAGCCAGAAGTTAGTGTGCAAGAGACTGGGGCTGTGGGGAAAGCAGCCCAGGGAAGTGACTGTGCTGTGGAGACTGGAGGGAGGTGGAGGCCTCATTTGAGGCACATGGGGTACCTAGGCTGCGGTCCTGGAGAAGAGGGCAGGCCTGGCTCCTCCCTGCTCCCCCAAAGCACTAAGAGCAGCACAGTTCTCCCCAGCCATTGACTGAGTAGCAGCCAGGAAGAAGAAAGAGGATAATACCCTGGAATGGGTGGGCTTAAGGACTTGGCTGCAGGGCTAAGACCTAAGAAAAGGACTCTAGACAGGAATCTCGCATGGACAGAGGGAGGAGCATTGATCTACTGGAGGGGACCACTTGAGCATTACCCAGTAAGATCACCAGAAGGTACCCTCCAGGTGATATGCATGCTGCCAATGCCCAACAAGATTATGACTATAATAATATAAGAATAGTAAAAGAGCAAAACTGGTGTCTATTATAATGTTTGGGTTTTTTTCTAGTATATATCCAATGGGAGGAAAAATCTGACAATGAAAGAATGGAAGGACAATTAGAAATCAATGAGATTTCTTTAATTAGGGATAAATTCAGCCAGCTATTAGTAGAGGGAATTGTATGTTTAGGACAGAAAAGATATACATATGTTTGTGGTGGACATAGGAGCAGCCCTTATGGTGTTAAATTCGAAAGGAAATTCCTAGCTATAGTCATTGTTATCTTTCAATGACAAAATATCCGTAGTAGGGTTCAAACTAGTTGGAAGACATTTACGTAACAGTGCCAGTAACCATCAAGATAGCTAACAAGAAAGCATAGAGTATGAAAGTTGGCATAAGGGAAATACGTGATGATGAATATGGATTTTGGGGAATGGATATACTAACCATTTGGGTGTAGTAGATGTTTTGTGTGTTTGACCACATTTGGTTAACCCATTATAATTATAGCAATGTCCATGATAAAAACATAGGGCGTGACCTGACACTTAATAGCCCCTACACAGTCAATCATTCCTGATGCCATGTAAATTAGTGCCTTTTGCATAACATTTAATGCTGTGTGCAAACCATTTTGGTGTCCGATGCAGACTGGTACCAGGAGCAGAGATTAGCATACCAGGTGCACCATACCTGTCAATCAAAGGCCCAATGGCAGGGAAAAGCCCCTATAAATGACCAGCACATCAATGCCTTGTGCTGTCCACCTGAGAGGCAGCATAGCATGTGTCTGTTTATACTTTCATCTCAGACTGCACTGGACACTCTACCACCGACCTCCATACTTCCCTGTGTTCATACCTGTGCAGAGGGTTTCTGAGAGCAATTTCCAACAAGGCTTCAGGACCCTATCTCCTGCTCCAGTATGCTAACGCCTGGACAGGTGACAACTGCACACTGTAAAGGTGAGGCATATCATAGATAAGTGCACTCTTCAGAGACTGATGGGACTCAGTAGGGGAAGGGTTTAGATACCAGTTATCCTGTTATTACTCATGTTAATTGTTTTACTGCAGCTATAATAAATCACCATTGTTAATTAAATTCATTAAGCCTCCCTTCTGATATCACATTAATTCTGCCATGACAGACAAGTAAAGAACCTGGAGCGTGGTTGGGCATCCTGACCTCAGATTTAATCTGGCTCTCTCTCTCTCTACTGGAGGCAAGCATTGGATTGTCAAATTGATACTGAAAAAAAGAGTGTTAAAATTTGAATGAGAATTGGTATATTTTTTTTTAAATATAAAGAATAAAATGCATAGTTTATATAGTTAAATTAAATATGAAAACAAAGGGTTTTTTGAAAGGTAAAAGAATGGAAGTGAAGCAGAGTTTGTTATTTTTGATTGTTAGTTTATTAGTAAGCATGTATAAAAAGGGAGAGAAGAAATCATAGAACAGGAGAGCAATGCTATGCACGACAGCAGCAGCAATATGGAAGCAGAACTGGGAGTTATTATCCAGATTTACGGGAATTAGTCCCAACAAGCCCTAATCCTTGCCATAATCAATATACGAGGAGATTTCATAAGACTTTTTCCATTTTAACACATCAAGTCCATTCCCCATTTTAAATAATAATGGCATAGATACAATTTTACTGATATTCCAGGGCCAAAGGAATAAATAGTCAATGGGGATGACATGATCATTCCAGTAAGTCAACCCATAACAATCCAAGTTAGAAGAGAAGTCATCAAAACAAAAGTTTAAGAGAAACTCAGTTAAGGACAGTCAAACTAGACCTTACAGAAAGATTGAACGGTGTTACTGATATTAATCAAGGAGCAGTTAGGAAAAGATTGATGATAGGCATGTGATTATTCTAATGTTTGAAAACTTTGAATTGTTTTGAATGGTGTTAAAGTTTAACATTAGATTCTTATTAAGGATAATGGAATATAAAACAGTATAGGATAAATATAACTGAGAAGATTTGTAAGAAATATAAGGCTAAGGGTAAAAATGAAAGTTCTCTTTGTATTTACTTAGATTCAGACTGAAGTTAATGGAAGATGAAATCATATCTATTCTATTCTATATTCATCTTGGCTTTTTTGGATTTTTGTGTACATGGAACTTTGCTGTGGTGAAGTGAATTCAGACATGACAACTCAAACTCCAACAAGTCAAGGGTAAGGTCATATCCTGATGACAATATTCCATCTAGCAGGACTGAAGAATGTGTTTTCTCAGTGTCAAAATTCAAAAGCACACTAGTTAAAGTGATTATGGCACCTGATAGTGTAGACAGTTTAAAGATTTATATAAAATCCTTAAGGGTTTGTAACAGTCAGTGTTGTGTTGGGTACACCGAGTTTGAATACTCAATCTAACCTGCTAATAAAACAAAATGGGGTTTCTGGCGAAACAAAATGGAAACCGCTTTTGAGTGACATAGAAACTTCTAGTTCTTGTGATTGACAGTTAATGTTGCCATCTTGGTAGTTATTCTAATTGTTTATGAATATGTAACAATGCAAGTTCTGTACGAGTCAATGGGAACACGTATGCAAATGTTAAAATGTATAAATACTGGCTGTTTCTGTGGATTGGGGTCTCACTGCGTTGGAATAGGGGACCCATTTGTGATCACAAATGAAATAACAGGAAGTCTTTTTCACTCTTGGTGTGGTTATTGGCTCTGATGGCACCAAGCCAATCCTGGGACCTGAAATTCTGGTAACAATAGAATTATAGAGTTCATGGCTTAAAAATATAATTACTGCAGATAAACATACTGTGATGAGTGCAATGTTTGTGAGTGAGCTTAATAAATTAATAGAAATACAGTGGGGACCCGTTAACGTGCAGGCATCGGAGGACAAGCCTCGGCAACCATGCGTTAAGCGGACCGCATGTAAATGGGACCAGTGTTCCCCCTAAGTTCTGTGCATGCACGCGCAGCAAAAAACACTCGCTGGCGCACAAAGCAGTGCATTGCTGGCAGCGAGGGACCCTAGCCAGCCCGAAGACATAGTCTTCGGGCTGGCAGGGAGCAGCGGGGATCCGGATGCATCCCCAGCTGCTTCTGGATGAGCTGGGAAGCTTCCGCTGCAAGGGCCATCCGGATCTGCTCCCTCCCCCCCAAGGCTTGCCAGTGCGGCGGAAACTCCTCCGCTTGTCCCACAGCAGCTAGGGACGGATCCAGATTCCCCCGGCCTGCTGGCGATGGCGCTAAGTTTCTGCCACCACTGGCAGGCTGCAGGGATCCAGATTCATCCCCATCTGCCACCAGACAAGTGGAGTAGCTTCTGCTGCACCAGCAAGCCGCGGGGGTTGAGGAGTGGATCCAGATGGCCCCCGCGATGGAAGCTTCCCAGCTCATCCAGAAGCAGCTGGGGACGCATCCGGATCCCCGCTGCTCCCTGCCAGCCTGAAGACTGTGTCCAAAGCTCATGAAAAGAAAAAGGCAGCACTACTAAGACTTGCTCCAGGTGTTTCCTGCCCCAACCAACTTCTGCTTGTAGGCAGCATGTGTTACTGAGTCCTGCGCATTAACTTGGTGGCTTCGGGGGACATGACTGGAGTGTGCGTTAACCGGATTCGCGCACTAACCGGTCGCTTGTTAACGGGTCCCCACTGTAAGTGTGTTTTTAATACCCCTCAACACACAAGTTTGACTCCTGTCAGCCATAGGCTACGTTAAAAACATTTAGAATGGTTTGTTTACATGGTGGTCCACCCAAGCTTTTGATGACGATATAGTGGCCCACATAAAGGGAAAGCTTGCTTCCTAAACCGCTGCTTTAGGAAATAATTAATGAGTGTAACACAAGTAGCTTTCAACAATTGATCAGCGATTTGCAGCACCCATCAGGCTCTTTTAAGGAGGGTCCCTTTGTATACACTGTTCTCAGCCATATCCCATCCTAGTATACCACCTTAAACTCTGGTTTGCTCTTTAAAATTTACCCTTCCCTTCACAGATGACTCATTCCCCCTCCCTCACCTGATACTGGAGCGCCTTCCAAGTAACTAAAAATAACCCTCTGACTCACCCCCTCCTTCCTCCAGCATTACAGTAGAGCAGTGGTTCCCAACATCTTCTCTGCAGTGGCACACCTTGCTACTTTTAATTAATTTGAAGCACACCACCATATAGTTGCCAAACAAACTCATGAATATTCATGAGCCAATCCAGTACTCTTTAAGTAGTTTTTCAAAAAATTTTGTGACATCCCAGCTCAGACCTAGTGGCACACCTGTGTGCCATTGCACACTGGTTGGGAAACACTGCCATGGAGCATGGTCTGACCCACTCCCCCACCCTTTGCATGTTCACCCCTGAGAGTATATAAGGAGAAACATCTGCTGAAGTAGTTTCTGAAGCTTTGACCCAAGAGTCCTAGCAACAACCAACGCTGAGGCAAACTGCAGGGCCACCCAAGATCAAGCCTGTTACCCAGTCCTGCAACAGCCCAGTGAGACTAGACCTGACCCGATCCTGTGCATCAATAAGGCACTGGTTTGCTACAGAATCTGGGACACATCAGCTGAGTCCTGACATCTCTGTCCAAATTCTGGGTTGATCCTCTGCCTATTACAGAGCAGAATAGGACCCAAATTGATGGTTCAGAGAGCTTTGTAAGGTGCTGTAAGTAAAAGAGCACTTGTGCTATGCCTGTAAGTAAAGCTGAATGAGTAGGGTTACCAGATGTCAGGCAAAAGGAGGACATGTCCTCCTTTGTACCTTCATATCCACCATTTGGCAGGCATTTTAAAATACATGATTTTGTCTAGCTTTTTACTTAGGGGGTTAAAGTATGCTGGAATGTCACAGAATACCATTTTTAGGGAGAAGCATTCCAGGGCCCCTAAAAACAGAAGAATATTACATTAGTACTACATTTTCTCCATGTGTCTTCCAATGTCCTCTTTTTTGTACTTGTCTCTCCTCCTTCCCAGGCTTTGGTAGCTGGTAGCCCTAAGAATGACTGCTGTGTGACTGAGAAGGGTTTATCTTCACCCATTCCACAAATGACTGATCGTCATTTGTTGAATACTAGAGATTTTAAGGATTTTTCTGATTTTTAAGGTAGTTACTACAGAGTACTAAGTTAACTGTAATGTTTGTGATTTTAAATACAACAGAAGAGCAGCATTCTATCCAACTAAAAAACCAAGGAGTTGTGTGGCACTTTAGCAGATTTTTCGCACGAGCTTTCATGGGAGAAAATCCCACTTCATCAGATGCTTTGAAGAATAAATCTGTTAAGTCTTAAAGTGCCAGATGACTCCTTTTTTTTCTTTTTTCTTTTTTTGCTAGACTAGACTAACATGGCTATCCCTTTGGAAATATTCTATCCAACTGTCATTCTACACTATGCTAAATGTAACAAATGCTTGTTTATGAGATATATTTTCAGTTCTTGAATCTCATAATATTGGAAACAAAAATAAATAGTAACATTAGTTTGTCAAAGAATTTATTGCTCATTAATACTATATTGTCTCCAACTGTCCTCCAATAGCCTCCTTTTCATACTTCCCTGTCCTCTTGTAGGCAGTTTGAACGTTTATATAAAGTTCTTTGGAAGGTTAATGGCGTGTTGGGTAAACCTAGTCCGAACGGTTAATCTAACTTGTTGACAAAACAAAATGGGGTTTCTGGTGAAACAAAATGGAACCCGCTTTTGAGTGACAAGGAAACTTCTAGTTCTTGTGACTGACAGTTGATGTTGCAACTTTGGCAGTTATTCTAATTACTTATGAATAAGTAACAATACAAGTTCTGTATAGGAGCCAATGGGGTCACGTATGTAAATGTTGAATGTATAAATACAGGCTGTTTGTTGATCGGGGTCTCACTGCGTTGGAATAGGGGACCCATTTGTGATCACAAACGCATTAAAGAGAATCTTTTTCACTCTTGGTGTGGTTATTGGCTCTGACAGCACCAAGACAATCCTGGGACCTGAAATTGAGGGAACACTACTTCCCCTGCTTTAGCATCTGTTAACCCGACTCAGGTTATCGAATTACTGTCCCAGCGCCCCTGCCCAGGTGCCTATCTACCCCCCACCTCTGCCCATGCGCTAGCAGGAAGCTGCCTTTGATAACTCTCTAATAAAAACAAACAAACAAGGAGTCATGTGGCACTTTAAGACCATTTCCAAAGGCCTAGCCGTGTTACTCTAGTCCAGCAAAAAAAAACCCAAGGGGTCATGTGGCACTTTAAGACTACCAGGTTTATTTTTCACATCAGCTTTTGCGGGAGAGAATCCCACTTTGTCAGATGCTTCAAAGACAGGTGAAACCCCCTAACACCCACCCAGGAGAGGAGGGCAAGCGACCAGCTAGCCCCAGGCCGCACAGGGGACCATCCAGCTCCCCCTCACAAGCTCCCTTTCCTAGAGCGGGGCCCAGGGGACTGGGGTCAAGCAGAGGGCCAGGACCACTCAGCTCCCGCACAGCAAAGCGAGGAGACCCCCCCCAGCAGCCCCTATAGCCTGGCCCCAGCCTACGGGGCGCCGCCCCCGAGACCAACGACCCCTTTCCCTCACGCCCCAAAATGGCGGCCGCCCGCCGGCGCGCTGCAGCTTTATAGCGCGCGCCGCGTTCCCAGCAGCCTCCGCGCGCGGCACCAAATCCTCCCCCCTCCGCAGCCAAAATGGGGCCCGCCGGCCCGCGCTCCCAGCGGCCCCCGCGCGCGGCAGCGCTCCCCGCTGGCCGGCTTCTTCCGCCCCGCCCCTGGCGGCAGTGCCAGCTTCGGCGAGCGAAGATGACGCCGCGGCCTCCTACGCCGCCAGCCAATGGGCGCCGCGCAGCCTGGCCGCGTGAGTCGGTGACGTCGGCGCGATGACGCGCTCTGCCGCGCCGGCCCGGCTCTGGAGGTCACGCGGGCGGTGGGACGGGGCCGCGCGGCTGAGGCGGGCCGGTGAGTGGCTGCGCGCGCGGGGACGCGCCTCAGGGGCGCCGGGCCCGGGCTGGGGCCGGGGCCGCCTCCGTCCTGCGGCCGGCCGGGGACATTCACCCGCTTCCGGGTTCCGGCTCCCGGCGTGCGGTGAGGGGAGCTGGGCCGGTGCCGCTGCCGGGGTCGCCAGGGGCCAAGGCGAGCCCCGGCTTCCCTTCGTGCCCGCCAAGCGGCAGGTTTTCATCGCCTTGTTTGGGCCAAATTGTCTTCAGTGGGGAGCCGGGGTCTCAAACCCGCGGCCCGCGGGCCACATGCGGCCCGTCTGCGCTGCATGACAAGGTTTCAGGGGTGGGGCCCTGAGGCTAAGGTACCAGCCCACATGCCAGCCTCGTGGTGGTTTGAGTTTGAGGCCCCTGGTTTAGACGGCGCTAGCGGTCTTCGAACATTTTCCCCAGTTGAAAAAAATCATTTATGTTGGCGACCCGATAATTATATTTGGAACAGCGTCTTACAGTCTTTTGGTGGGGGCAGTGGGGGTCCCTGCGACCCAGCGCCTGAGGGTCTGTGGCCCAAGGGTGTCGCTGACCCAGGGCACGGCCCCAGACTGGGGACGGGGCTGGAAAATGCCGTGTGCTGCCATGGGCAGCTGGGCCCCAGATCCCCCACCGGGGATGGGGCTGTCGCAGCCACGGGCAGCTGGGCCCCGATCCCTGGTTGGGGATGGGACCGAGAAAAGTCTCCACGGTCGAGCCCTGGATCCCCAGCTGGGGGAGGCTGGGCCCTGGATCTCCAGCCCAATTGGAGACCCGGGGGCCACCAGACCTGGGGCACCAGCGCTGGGATTCGGGGCACGTGGCCCGGGTGCCCAGCACCAGCAGCGTCCCTGCTGTGACCTGGTACTGCGTCCCCACCCTAAGTTTGAAAACCACGGCACTAAGCTATAAATCGGGGGTCTCAAACTCAAATCGCCATGAGGGTCGCATGAGGACTAGTATGTTAGTGCAAGGGCTGCACCACTGAAACCTTTTCATACAACAGTATTGCTAATATCAGTAAAAATAGTGTCACTTCAGGCCGCAGGAGATAGCTTTAGGGGCCGCATGAGGCCTGTGGGCTGTGTGTTTGAGACCCCTGCTATAGAACATGTGCCTGATTCTCAGACTTACTGTTGGAAATCAGTAACAAGAGTTTCCTGTTGCATTTGAATGGTTATTGAAATCTTGAAATCAAGTCATATGGGGAAAGTGAAAGCTAGTGTTTCATACAGGAGCTGGGTCAGAAATGTGGAGTTGACAGCCCCAGTTCAGTTTCATCCAATGTTCCCTCTCAGGCCCTGAGGCAGCTGAGCAGCTTACATTGCTCCCTACGTGGGCCATCTCCCCCAGTCACCTCCTCGCTCCCAGCTTACCCGATCCTGCCCCCGCTCCCAGTCAGCCCCCGCCCCTCTAAGCCAGCCCAATCCCCCTCCTCCCACCCTAACCTGCTCCCCTGGTAACCCCCCAGCCAGCTGGACCCCCAACCCTTAGTACACTTACTCCGTGTGGCCAAGCTGTGGCTCTTCCAGCTGAGGATGCTCAGATGTTCTGAGCATGCTCTGTCAGAGCTTTTCTGGGTGGGAGTTTTAAAAACTCCCAGCTCCAGAGGAGCTCTCAGCCAGCCAGAAAACAGAGTCTTCTCTCCAGGTAGGGACTACGGCTGCTGGCTGTGCACGGCCAGCAGTGTTCCCTGTGCCAGGCAGCGTTGGGGAGCTGCGCAGCCACGCAGTTTACAGGGAACAGTGACTTCACCCTCTTTCCTTTTCTCCCAATAACTCTAGCTGTATCATGGCAGCCAGATTGGTGCAACGCTGTTGTCGTCAGCTGTTTGGGGCCTCCACCTCGGCTCCCCTGGTGGCCCCAACTTCTCTGCTAGTACCAGCATGCAAGACACTGATAGCAAGACAGCTTCAGGCACCTCTCGCTTCATTACACATTTCAAGCCTCTCCAGACAAACAGACAAACTCTCATTTGAGGCACTAGAGGATAACAGATGTCTGGACAACAAAAATATTGAGGACCTCATAAAATCAGCTTCCACTGCTGAAGATCTCCTTTATATGGTTGAACACCACTCTCTAGATTGGAGACAGACCTCCAGTGTGATCATCCATCTCTCCCAGATTGTGAGGGAGAAACAGTTAGAAAAGGAAGACATCTTGAAGGACTCTCGCTTCCAGCAAGCACTCAACAATATAGATCTCCAGGTACGTTATGTCAAGATGGGCAATCTTGGCAGGAGGAGTGTGTTTGGCAGATGAGCAGAAAAAGTGCCCTTTCCCTACTGCAAGGGTGGAATGGTAGAGAACTAAAAATGAAGCTTGATTTGAATATTTCATTTCTGTGTTTTGTAGTGGCCATGGGCGCTGTGCACCGCAGTAGGTGGGCAGGGGATAGGGTGGTAGCCTAGCAAACAAAACATCCACTTCCCTGCCTCAGTTTGCCATCTCTCTATTGAGATTATACTACTGCCTCCCCTGTCAGTGAAACAAGGCAGTGGTGCTTTAGAGAGCCTTGCTAAGTTCTGTTGTCTTCAGTGAACAACAGCACAAGGATTAATGAAGTTTAAATGGACTGATCACGGTAAATTCTGCTGCCAGCAGCTGTGTTACACCACATTAAGAATTTTAGTTCCCCCCCTTTGGGCACTTCACTGAAGCCACACCCAGCTCTGAAAAGCCACATTGAACCCTGGATTAGCCCAATGAAATACCAGTAAAATAATGGGGCATCTAAACAAGAGAATGAGTGGGCTTCACATGTTAACTTATGCTCTCTGCTGCCTGGTCCTAAACCTCAGCAGTCTTGTCAAATTCAGTACTGTCTTCCTCTGTGGTCAGGTCTGACATAGCTGGCTGCCACGGCAACACCTATCATTGCTGAGCTCTGCCTCTCTATTACTAGACCCTGGGGATAAAAGACTGCTACAAACACTTGGCTTAGATCAACAGAAATATTTCAGCCTTCCATCCAAGAAAATGTCCACACAGGCATATTAAATGGGACTAGGATGCCAAGTTAACTGAAGGGTAGCCACACCGCATTAATCCAGTTTGTTAATCATTGTATCCATCCTGCTCTGTGCTACCCAATACCTGGTATTAAAAAATAAACCTGGTGGTATGCTGACATTTAAGTGGGGCTCTGCTTGAGATGATGCTGGGGCAGTGGAAAGCGCACGGACAGGCTGATCCACTTATGAGGCAGTGCGCTATAGAATGGCAGTGGGAGGACCATGAAACGTGGAGTAATGAACCTTTAAGCAAATAAAGTCACTGCAACAAGGAGTTACTTCTCTTCCAAAGAGGATTAATTTCTGCAACATAAGATGCTAAAAAGGTTGGCATAAAAATTGCATGGGTTCAGGACACTCTGCTGCAAACAAACTAAAGTTAATTTGACATAAGATGCTGTGTAGACAAGTCCTGAGATGTCCAAGGACAGGCAGGGTTGGACCCAGCCAGCAGTAAAAGAGGAGTCTCTCAAGGGAATTCTATATCAAGATGCTGCAGGAAATGCTGTTGGTGATTTGTGTGGAAAGATGGCATGGGACTAAGAGTGGGAATGCTGAGGCTCTGTTCCTGGCTTGCCAGTGATCTAATTCTTGAGCTGTAATGCAGGGGTCAGCAACCCCCGGCACGTGTGCTGGCAGTGGCACATGAAATGATATGGAGCGGTACTTGGCACAGTGGCTTCTGCCAAAAGTGCCACTCCTGTGCCAGAAAAGCAAGCGGTGGTGCCCCAGGCATCCCATGGTTCCCAGGCATGCCATGGAAAGAAGCTGCCCGGACCTGCCATGGCTTCTTTCCATGGCATGCCTGGGGACCCCTGCCCCAGGTATGCTATAAAGAGGAGCTGATCTGGGTTGCTTCTTTCCAGGTGTGCTTGGGGACTCATCCCTGGGCACGCTGCATAGAGGAGTCACTCGAGGCAGCTTCTTTCTGCAGCATCCCTGGAAACTCACCCAAACACTTCAGCTGTGAAAGCCACTGAATTTTTAGGCAGCGGCCACCTTTTTCAGGAGAGGGGGCTACAGGAATTAGCTGAGGTTTGGGGAGGAGGGGCTGGCACAAGGGTCAGTAAAGGTTGTCCACCCCTGGTCTAATGGATGTACTTGTTAATAGAAGCTTTGCAAACATTCTGAGATTTCTACAAATTACTACTCTCTAGTAGTGGTCGATATCCTGAGTCATTGGTTCAGTGCCCAAGCGTGGCTCTGAGAGGCTATTGTGCTAAAAGAAGTTTCAAGTTCCTGATGAATCATAAGACTGATTTTGATTGTTAAATCTTGTGGTACCATCTGACAAAACCTTGGGAGAGCACCGTGGCCAAATTCTATCTAGGCCATTATATTTCACTTCTCTGATTCCTTTTGAAGCTTCAAGCTGAGAAGTGATTCTTCCTTTTCGTTAAATTAGAGGTGTCAAACTCTTTCAATGAGGGGGGCCACATTGGAGGGCAGAACCCCTTCACAGACCATGCGTCCCCATGGGCTCCCCAGCCCTTTCCCCTGCCACGATCAGAGTGGTGTGGGCTCCCCTTTCCCTTCCCCAACCCTGCAGGCATTCCCACACCTTTCCATTTCCCTGCTCTATGGGTTCCCCTCTGCCATGCTGGTTCCCTGACCCCTCACCCTTTCTTCTATTGCTCAGCTCCCAGACTACCCCTTACCCTGCTTGGCAGCTCCCAGATCCCCCTTCTTTCATAGAATCATAGGGTTGGAAGGGACCTCATAGGTCATCTAGTCCAACCCCCTGCCAGAGGCAGGACCACTCCCACTAAACCATCCCAGTCATAGTTTTGTCCAGCTGGGCCTTAAACACCTCCAAAGATGGAGATTTCACCACCTCCCTTGGCAGCTCATTCCAAGGCTTCACTGCTCTCCTAGTAAAAAAGTTTTTTCTAATATCCAGCTTCGACCTCCCTAACCGCAACTTGAGACCATTGCTCCTCGTTCTGTCCTCTGTTATTACTGAGAACAGTCAAGCACCATCTTCCTTAGAGCATCCCTTCAAATAGTTGAAGGTTACTATCAAATCCCCCCTCAATCTTCTCTTCTGCAGACTAAATAAGCCTAATGCTTTCAGTCTTTCCTCATAGGGCTTGTGCTCCAGCGCTTTAATCATTTTGGTTGCCCTCCGCTGGACTCTCTCTAGCATGTCCCTGTCCTTTTTGTAGTGGGGAGCCCAAAACTGAACACAGTATTCTAGATGTGGCCTCACCAGTGCAGAATAGAGGGGAATGATCACATCCCTTGCTCTGCTGGTAACACTTCTTCTGATGCAGCCCAGTATGCCGTTGGCCTTTTTGGCAGCAAGAGCACACTGCTGACTCATATCTAGCTTCCCATCCACCATGACCCCCAGGTCCTTTTCCACTTCCCCTACCGTTCTGGCAGCAGGCAGTCAGTCTCAGGCCTAGGTCCAGGCTAACGGGCAGGTGAGGAGGTTAACTGTTTCTGCCCCATTACGTAGCTAAATAGCCCTTCTGTTCCACTCCAGAGGTCACTGCAGTTTGATGACATTTCCTTTTTCTGTACTGCCCATGGGATTTTTCAGCATCAAAAATCCTTTAGAATCTAAATGATCCTCCATCGAACTTTTGGCTTCTGATTCTTTTTCATCTGAAGCTGAGTTACCCTTAAGGACCAGCAGTGATAGCCCTGTAGTGGTATCTGGGTAACCTAGGTCAGTGGGTCTTGCACATATAGGCAAGATTTGGAAGTACAGGAGTGGTGGCCTTTCATCCACTTCATCATCAGTTCCTCCTCAGAGAAGAATGGCAAGAGCCCTGCAGCTTTGGAGTTATGAGCCAGTTGTGGAGAAAAGCTTGGTTTGTACAGAGGAAAGAGAGAGAAATATTGGCTGACTCTGAAGGCGATGAAAGCTCAACTCTGGGTAAACTAGAACCCCACTAATCTTTCTGCAGACCAGGGCAGGATGCAGCAGCTGCTGGGAAACCTGCAGGCTGTGGCTGAAGTTAAAACGGCAGTGAATGTGGAGTGTAGACACAGGAGTACTAAAACTATTCTGGGTGAGTGGGGTTGTCTTCCTCTGGAGCATCTGGCATTTGCTACTGGTGGTTGATTGCTCTCATCTGATAAATTCTCTGTTCTCTAGCTCAGAATGGGGCAAACTACAACCCGCAGGCCAGATGTGTCTAATAAGTGCCTTGCCTCTGACCAACCCACCACCACCGCTCTCTCTCCCTTCCCCAGCCGCTGCTCGACCTGGGAGGGGTGGGGGTGAGAGGGTGTCAGCTCGGGCAGAGGCAGAGCACCAGTGCAAGCCACTGCCGAACTAGGGAGGGAGGGGGAGAGCGGCAGCAGCAGCTTGCACCGGGGCCAGAGCACTGTCTACTTTGCCTCTCCCCTCCTGCCCAGCTCCAGCAAAAGCTGCAAGGGAGGGTGGGGAAGTGGAGCCCAGCTTCTCCCTTTTTCCAGTGGGGGGTGACCACTCCCCTCCAAGCCCTGCCCCTCCATTTCATCTGGCTCCATGGCCCCTTTTCGGTGGCCATTCCTAGCGTGTGGCCCTCAAGCCAAAAATATTGCCCATCCCTGCTCTAGCACCACTTCTTGGCTCTGTCACAGCCTCAGTTGTGCTTAACATTGCATATTTCTCTTTGCTGCCCAGCTTTCCCTCATCTGGAATGGCACTTTGGTGTCCCTTTTAAAGAGCCTCTGCTCTCTGGGGATGGAGAGGAGTAAAAGGGAGATGAGATCGGTGAAGCAGGAAATCCACTGGCGGCTGAAACGCATGAACGTCAAGCAGCTTGCTGGCTTGGCAGAGTTCCTGGCACTGATGAAGCAGACAGAGGATGAAGATAAGATACTAAGTGACTGTTTGAAGCAGCTGGAGCTGCGCTGGATGGAGGTCCAAGACCCAAGACTTGTGGCAGAACTGATGAAGAAGGTTGGGCACCTCTCAGGGAGCTTGATGGATCGGCTGGAGGACAAGGTATGGGCCAGGTGTTGAGAAATCAATGTTTCTGGTCATCATGGCAACTAGTTTTAGTAGGCTGTCGCCTAGCTCTACTGCAGAAGTGTAATGGAGGAGTGCCCTCTGGCAACCAAGCTGTGAGCTGGTTTTGTGCACACTTGGTATAGGCAGCAGTTCAGACATGCTTGAATCTCCTGCAGGGTGGATTGATTATTTAAATCTCCAATTTTAATCATGATTTGAGTCAACAAACAGGAAACATTGATTTAAATAATCACTTGTAATTGTGTTTTCTGTTTGTACTTTGTAGTTATTATCCTGAAGAGAGGTTGATCCTAAGTGGCTGATAATCATTAAATGACACAGGTGCACAACTAAGTACAGCCTCTACACAAAATTTGATGTTTCTTTTTGCAACGGGGATACACTGTTTATCCACAGTCATTAAACTAATTATCTAGGTTAACTTATATATGTTCAGATTCTTAATGTTTACATTTATTCCATGAAACTAGTGAATGCTGCATTTCTCACTTCCTAGAGGATGATTAATTTTTTTACATGCAGTTTATATCAAGCTTTATTTGGTGAGAAATTCAAATTTCATTGAAAATGCACAAAAACAGAATTTCAAATATTTTTATTAAATAAACTATCTTAAATGGGCCGGTTACATAAAGAAAGTTTATCAGGGTGCGTTTTGCATTTAAACCTTACAGATTTACTAGACAAAGGATATATCTGTAGTTAGGGAATCAAACTGATTTTCTTGATTGCTATTCAAGATTTTAGAAATAGTACATCTGATTCTTTTGTGCAGTTTTTTCATAATTTGGAAAAGAAAAATAAGCTTTCCTGCTTTTCCAACTTCCAATATTTTTTTAACTTTGAATGAGCTAGTTGTTGAAATGAACTCACTAGCGGAATAAAGTGACATAAAGAAAATATTCTCCCTACACCTGCAAAAGAGGGTAGGGCTGTAAACAGCCAGCTTGCACATGAACAAACTCTAATTAAAACTTGGCAGCAAACATGTTTTTGATGTAAATATTTTTAATTTGTTTTTAATTGATTATAATAAATGTAAGCCTTAACATAGGCTATGCCAAATTTAAGACTCAATTTTTTTTAAAGTAAACCTGTTTAAACAGGAGAGACTGGGTTTTCAGGTTTTTTTAAAATGTATTTTTATCCACTGAGCTCTCCTATCCGCATTCCATCTCACTGAGGTGGTTCCTCTCAGGCAGCTAGGAGGAGTAAAAGGAGAGTCCTTTCTGAGCTTGTAACATGGACTCCACGCCTTTAGTTCCACTGGAGGCATTGCTGGGGTGACACAAGGGGCTACCCCACAGAAGATACAATAACCACTGGGCCAGGGCATTGCTGTGTCTCTGAATTGGTTCATAAGTTTTCCCAAGTGCTTGTAGGTATTTACATAGCTCTTCAGACGTGTGGCAGCATAGGCCATCAGGGGTCTCTTGGGTCTTCTGATATGGAATGTCCCACCACAATCTGCATGGTGATTTTTTTGGAACTGTGATCCTGTGTATGACAGACCAAACACTCCACAGATCTGATGTGATCCGAGGCTAAGAAGAGAACCATTGCGGTTTCCTTTCACATTTTACTCAAATGTCTCCACGGTGAGACTCTAGAGCAGTGGTTTCCAAACCTTTTTCCTTGGGATCCAGTTGAAAAAAAATCATTTATGCCTATGATGCAACAATGACATCCTTGAGTGATGCATTACAGTCTTTTGGTGGCAGCAGCAGGAGGTGCCACAATCCAGTGCCTGAGGGTCTCTGACCCAGTACTGGGTCCCAACCCTAAGTTTGAAAAACACCGCTCTAGAGACTCAGGGCCAGGTTGCACTGAGATCTGAGCACAGAGTTGCAGAATCTGTTGGTGGGGTCAGGATGCCTTGAGACTCCCCTTTAATCATCAGTTAAAGGAAGAGAAAGAATGTTATCTGAATTCTCTTTCTGTTCCTCTCTCTCCTTCCAGTTCAGCAACCTGATTACATATCACAGCACTGCAGACCTCATTGCTCTGGTGCTAGTAGGGGGTTACTATTTACTCTTCCTTAGACATGTCATCCAAGTTGGGGAAACACTGCCCAGGTTGGGAAACCATCAGTGAGATTCCTAGGGGATGGTCTGAGTGCAGCTTTGTCAAATTCATTACTCACCTTCTCCATGGTGGGTACTGGCCCAAAAAGCTGCCACAGAAACATCTGTAGTTCATGGGCCCCATGTCTTTCTCTTTCTGGACTCTGGGGATAAATATTTGCTACAGACATTGGTGCATGCAAGTAAAAATACCACCTCTTAGACTTGGTTAGGTTGGGATCATCCCAGATCGCAAACTAAACACACTGGGGTATGCTTAGTAATAGGTGAGATTCCAGGGGCAACACAAGGAGATGGTGTTGGCGATCCAGAAAATAGCGCTCTTTCCCCGTACCATACTCTCTGTGCTGATGCATGGGTGGGGATGCTCAGATGCCATGGGGATATGGTCAGCACAAACCCTTACCGTTACAGCGCTGCTGTTTTTTGGATGAAACGTGGACTGAACTGTCTAGAGGTCAGAACAAATCATTAGATCATCTAGTCTTGTCTCCAGCATTGGATAGGCTATTAATTCTTTTTAAAAGGCTCCAGGGGTCATTCTGGCAACTTACAGGCCTGTAAGGCTAACTTCAGTAGCAGACAAATTGTTTGAAACTGTAATAAAGAACAAAATTATCGGACACATTGATAAACATGATTCATTGATGAGAAGTCAACATTTCTTTTGTAAAGGGAATTCTTTGAGGAGCTCAAGAAATGTGGACAAGGATGATCCAGTCAATACAGCATTCTTAAACTTCCAGAAGGCCTTTGACTAGGTCCCTCACCATGGAATTTATCATGGGATAAAACAGATATGTGCTCATAGGTCAGTTACTGAATAAAACACTAAAGACAAAGGATAGCAATACATGGTCAATTTTCACAGTGGACAAGGAGGAAAAGAGCAGGATTCCCCGGCGGATTAGTACACCGTCCATCATATTCATAAATGATCTGAGAAGGATGGTAAAAAGTTAGGAGGCAAAGTTTGCAGACCACAAAAAATTAGTCAAGACAATTAAATCCAAAGCAGACTGCAAAGAGTTACAGAGAGAGATCTCAAAACCAGCTGACTGGATGTCAGAATGGCAGATGAAATTCAGTGTTGATAAATGCAGAGTAATGCACAATGGGAAGCTATCCGTTTAGTATGATAAGGTCTGAATTAGCTGTTACTACTCCAGAAGAAGATCAGCAAGTCCTGAAACTGTTCACTCAACTTCTTGCAATTGTCAAAAAAGCAAGCAATGTTAGAAGCTGTGAGGAAAGTGACAGCTATAAGGACAGTAAATGTCAATGCCACTATTGAATTCACAGATTGAATTGGAGTTCTGTCATACCATCAAATATATCGTACCGCCTAAAGATAAATTTTTATCCACTGGGCTCTTCTCTCCCCATTCCATCTCACTGAGGTGGCTCCCCCCCAGGCAGCTAGAAGTTAAAGGAGGGTCCTTTCTGAGCTTGTAACATGGATTCCACACTTCTAATTCCCCTGGAGGCATTGCTGGGATGACACAAGGGGCTAGTCCATAGAAGGCATGGTAACCACTGGGCTGGGGCTCATGCGTGCTCTCTCTTTCTCTGTGTATAAATAAAAATTGAAAAGGGTACAAAAAATGGTAACAAAATGTTATTGTTGAAGAGTATATAGGGAGAAGAGCTTAAAAGATTGGGACTGTTCTGGTTGGAAAATGAGATACTAGACAGGGAAAGTAATAGAAGATCATGAATTTATGAATTGTGTGAGCAAGTGAATAGGGAAATAATATTTTCCCCTTCACATAAAACAAAAACAAGGGGTGACTGGATGAAATAATAGGCAACAAGTTTAAAACAAACAAACAGGCAGTATTTCTTCACACAGCACACAGTCAACCCATGAACCTTGTGGCCAAGGACATTGTGAAAGATAAACGTGTAACTGCATACAAAAAAGAATTAAATACTTTCATGGAGGACAGGTCCATCAATGGCTGTTGGCCAGGATGGTCAGGGACGCACCCTGTGCACCAAATGGTTCTAAATCCTGGGGCCTAAATGCTGAAACTAGGCCACAGGGGGTGGATCACTAGGTAACTGCATTGTTCTGTTCATTCCCTATAAAGCATCTGGAAATGGCCACTGTTGGAAGAGGAGACACAGAGTTAAACAGAACCATTGGTCTGATCCAACATGGCCATTCTTATCATTTTAAATTTAATCTGGTTACTACTATTATTGAGCCCAAACTGGCCACTCATGGATGTCATAGGTCCCATAATATTTTGTGTGCAACACTGATACCTTACCCAAATACAGTCAGAATTAATTACACTCAGTGTCTTTTAATTCTCCCCTCTGGATATGCAGTTTTTCACATCTTGCCTCATACTGTTCAGTGTTGCCATAGTCTGCTCCAGAAGAGGCTGCTTTTCAGTTCTGGATGATCTTAGAGAGGGTGTTTTTTTTCCTAGAAACTGGGAGGGACCATGAGAGATCATTGAGTCCAGTCCCCTGCACTCAGGGCAGGACCAAGGACCCTCTTAAACCATCCCTGACAGGTGCTTGTGTAACCTGCTCTTAAACACTTCCAGTGATGGAAATTCAACAACTTGCCTAGGCAACTTATTCCAGTGGTTAATTATCCTGACAGTTAGGAATTTTTTTTTTCTAATGTCCAAACTAAACTTCCCTTGCTGCAGTTTAAGCCCATTGCTTCTTGTCCTATCATCAGCAGTTAAGGAGAATGATTTTTCTCTCCCCTCATGACAAACTTTTAGGGACTTGAAAACTATTTTCTAAGCTACTTTAAAACATTTTGGGCATTTAAGAAATTAATCATTTACTTGCTTTACCCCATCTTTGTTCTCTACACAAAATGTCTCTTGTCAGGCTCTGGAAGTAGCTGAGCAATTCAGCATTGAGGATATTCGGAAAGTGATGTTGGCTTTAGCAGTCCAGGGCCGGCGTTCTGTTCCCCTGCTCCGAGCCACTTCCTACCACCTGATTCAGAAGGATTTTACCACTAGCATTAATGCTCTGGTGGACTTGATTTATGCATATGGTGAGTACTGAATGCTGATCACTCTGTTAAGTATCACACGTAGCAGAGAGCTGTTCAACACAGTCTTTGCATCGAACTGGGACTTCGGACCATCAGTACCATGCTGAGCTAAGTTCGTGCATTCATATAAAAATAACTACCCAGTGGTTTGAAATCTCTCTCAACCCTGCTTTGGAAAGTTAACTGCTGGGTTATCTGGTAACTGTAACACATGCCAACAATGGAACTGATTTGGTCTATTACAGAGCAGAGGTGCCAGTGCACTGGCAAGAGCAGCTTTTACATTCTGTTCTGTTTGGTTTCTTATCATGCTCGTTACTCTGATATCAGACCACTTCATTATCACTGTCGCAGGCGGCCAAGTGGCTGAAGTAGGGCTCTCTTGATGGGGTGATTGTATTCTAAAAAGTGAGGGTAGGAGTGGCATTCAGAGCATTTGGTGTTTCTCTCGGGGAGTCTAGATCATCTCACCAGCAGTTAGATAGATAGAAAAAACTAGCAAGGGGAGTGGTGGGTTGTCCATCTGATGTCTTCAGGTCTAGATGATGCATTTCTGGAAGTTGCTTTAGGCACACACTAGTTATTGGGTTCAGTATAGGGAGAATGGGGTGAAACACTTGGATACAAAACTAGTCAATCATGAATATTAGGGCTGGAAAGGTACTTGTGAGGTCATCTAGTCCAACCCCCTGTTAAAAGCACAACCACTCCCACTAAATCATCCCAGCCAGGCTTTTGTCTAACCAGGCCTTTGTGACACTGGCAGTATGAGTAGGTGAATGATTGGTCCCTTCTGGCTAAAAATCTGAGGAATTGAACAAATAGGATACCTCTGACTGCCAGCCGCAGAGCTCCTACAGTCTGTGAGTCTTGCTGAGCTCTTGCTGGTTCGTGTATCTTGCCACAGAAATTCTCCCATTAGAATGTAGTTAGGTAGTCGTTCTGTTGGCACGAGCTAGTGGTTCTGCAAACTTAACAAATGTAGCTTAGATGCAGTTCACGCTCCTGGAGCCAGATCTGTTGAGTAATTAGGCACCTTTTCTCCAGTGTTTTTTACCCTGACCATAACTAAACTTAAGTTCTTTTCCTGACTTTTTAACTCAGGAGGATTTAGCAATGTGAAGTTACTCTGTTGGACTTCCACGGGTTTCTCTTCTCCTCTCACTTTCTGGTGAAGGACTCTCCTGGCCTGTCCAACAGTTGTACTTCCCTTGGTGTTACCTGTTTCTGGGGATTTTTCCTACAGCACTCCTGACCTGTGCTGATGGTTCTTTAGTTTCCTGTTTCTGTAGCATCCATCACCCTAATATAAGTCTTGGTTTTGTTTTCTGAGGAGTCAGCTGAGTATCAGCTTTAGGCTAGCAGTAAGTTTATTCCTCAGCCAAGACAAACACCTTGATGTGTTGGAGAAACTGGATCCAATTTAATGGAGAACTTAAAATGAGGAACATTGCTAGGTGCAGAGCTTGTTACCTCAGAAATTCAAATTGTTTGGTCGTTAGGTGGTTATTTTGCCTAACAGGAGTATTTCTACTGAGGTAAAGTCTATGTGGTCTGCTTTCCTAATGGTTAACCATCCTCGAAAAATGTGAATATAGCCCTTTGCTCAAGAATGGATATTTGGAGGAAAAAATTCTTTGAAAACGAATGTTAAAATTTATTTGGTTTTTACATTAATATAATGAAATGCAAGAGCTGAAAATAGTTTATCACAAAAGTCATTCCTTATTTATCACAGTGAGCGTAGCACCAAGTTGCCAGTCATATGGAATGCTGCTCTTCTGTGGTACACAGTGCTTTGAATAGTTATGCAATTAAAACACTACAGTTAATGATCTATAAAACAATTAACATTGTATTATCCTTAACACTGCGCTTAACAATCTATAACATAGATGTGTATATTAAGAAACTGTAAAATCCTTAATAATCTATAACAGTAGTTCCCAACCTTTTTAAGGCTGGAGACCCCTTTTTGAGTTAAAAATTTTGGGGAAACCCCTGTGTGGCACTGCAGCGTGGCGGTGTGCTGCAGGCAGAATTTGGCCTGCGGGGGGGCAGAATCTGGCCCACACTGATCTCCTGCTGGGGAGTGGGCGCCCCCCCCCCCCCCCCCCCCCCCCGCCCCCACCACCATGGCCGCCCCCCCCCCTGGCAGGACAATGGGGCCGCAGCAGCTGCAACACGCAGCTATAGCTCATCGCCCCTGCCCATTCCCCTGCGGGGAGCAGGGGCTGCCGCGGCCATAGCTCCCAGCCAGCCCTTCCAGGGGAGCGGCAACAGGCAGCCCCCGCAGGGGAGGGAAGCCACACCACTGCAGCATCAGCAGCTAGTGAGCGGAGGCCACAGCCAGCCCTATGCCTCCCGCGCCCCTGCTGGGATCCAGCCCCAGCAGGAGCATCACGACGCAGCTGGGTTTCGGCTTGGGGGTGGAGGGGAGCAGTACCATGGACCGCCTGGAAGAAGGACCCCAGGTTGGGAACCACTGATCTGTAACATTCAGCAATCAGTTATAAGGCAGTTGCTGAATGGGTTACTCAGAAGGAGGAGGAGGTTTGTCTGTAGACATCCTGCTCTGTCACTACTGATAAAAGGATTCTTTGGCTTAGACCGGGGTGGGCAAAATACGGCTTGTGGGCTGGATGCGGCCCACTGGAAGTTGCTGTCTGGCCTGCCACCTTTGGCCTGCTCCCTTGCCCCACTCTCCCCAGCTGGTGCCCATGCAGTGCCACTTTGGGGCTGGGGCTGTGCCACCCTCTTCTGTGCTGTTCCACCCTCTTCTCCCTCAGCCTACGCTGCGCCATGCCGTCCCCTCCACTCCCTGGCCAGGGCTGTGCCATCCCTTCCAGCCACCTTCCAGCCCTGCTCTGCATTGGGACCATGGCTGCGCTCTCCTATGCGCCCCCTGGCTAGCACTGTGCTGCACTGGGGCTGGCGCTGGGCCACCCTGGGGCTGCTCTGTCCCCTCTGCCTCCCTGGTCAGCACTGTGCTGCCTCGTCTGCTTTTCCCACTCCCCTCCCCAGCTGACTCTGTGTACCCCTCCTCTGGCTCTCCACCATTTCCAGCCCCCCCCAGGTCTCTTCTCCCCAGCCGCAAGCCAGCTCTCCACCACCTGCACTGGCCAGCCTGCAATTTGTACTGCCCACCCCTGGCTTAGACACAGGGCTACAACTCAATTAGCTAGATTGCCTAGAGCAGTGGTTCCCAACCTGGGGTTCATAGACTCCTGCAGGGCCACAGAGTGGCTCCAGGGGTCCTGCGAGCAGGCTGGGAGCTGGGGCCAAATGCCGCCAGGATCTCCGGCTGCCACAGGGACCCAGGCTTCCGGCCAGCTGGGAGCTTACCGCAGGCAGGGGGGTTTTAAAACTCCCACATCCTGAGCATGCTCAGGGAGAGTAGGGTGGCCAGGTAAGGTGGGGGACGGGGCCTTGGGGAGGGGATTGGGGACGGGGAACCAGCAAGGGGGTGAAGAACGGGTCGGCTGATGGAGAGCACAAGAGGGGGCAGGGGGCCATGGCCACGGCAGCCCCCGCTCCCTGGCAGGGGGACGGGGCCATAGTGGCTCCAGGGCAGGCAGCTATAGCCACAGTGGCCCCCGCTCCTTGGCAATGGGTTGGGTTCATGGCTGCTCCTGGGCAGGTGGCTATAGCCTCAGCAGCTCCTGCTCTCCAGCAGGAGAGTGGCATAGGCCAAATTCTGTTCACTGCAGCACCATGGGGGGCTGGACGGTTTTGTTTTTTTTTTTTTGGTTCGAAAGGGATCCCCAGCCTTAAAAAGGTTGGGAACTGCTGGCCTAGAGTTTTGGTGCCCCTTTAGTCGGTATTGTCATTCTGCTTGTTCCATTCTTTGCCGCCTTATTTCTTTTTTCTCCTTGTCTCCTTCTGGTCACCTGCTTCCAGCCTGTGATTTCTTTCTTCTTGTGACAGTGCTCCCAGCCAGCAGTTTTGCTCTCTCCAGCAGTTAGCACCAGCTGCAGCCTGCGAACTGTGGGCTATTTGTACCTTACAGCAAGGTGGAGGTCAGGGCAGAGCGTGTTCAGAGAGGGGAACGGTGAAGTTTGGGGAGGGGACAGGATGCTTCTGTGGAGCTCCTGAGGTGGAACCTTAAGACAGAGTGCAGAACAGCATATGTTTGTGTTCCTCCTTAAAAGAACCTAAGAAAGGGCTACATTACTGATCCAAATACTATCTATTCTAGTTACATAACACAACATGTTTTAGGCACTGTTTACATTTCACAAGTGATTGACAGCTTTGCTGCTGTCTGCCAGAAATTTTAAACCCATTTTGAAGTTTCTCTGTTATCTTTTTCTTTAATAGTTTTAGGTATTTGGGGGACAAATCCCTGATTGCAACAACTTTTAAAATTTGGAGACAAAAGTCCTTGGTTACAAGCTTTGGGGACTCATACCCCTGGAATGGGAATCTCTGGGACTCTGCATTTACAAATGTGTATGTGGGTTTGCTTATTGTGAAATACATCAACATCCTATCGTTTTGTGCTCAAATTAGTTCCACTTGCAGACACTTTGAGTGCATTGACCAGTGAATTTTCACAATAGCCTTGGGGAAATAGAAGATTGTCTCCATTATACAGTTGGTGAAACTGAGGCACAAAAAGATGAAGTGTCATGCCACAGAGGGAATCTGAGCTAGGAATTCCAGTGTTCATGGCTCTCATCTCTAGCCCTCATCTCTTCCCGCTGGTGCTTTTGCTTGATTAGACGTCCACTTCAGTGTGACAGTGCTGTGTGATCATTTCCAACAAAAGGGTCCAATGCCTATATCTGGACCTGTCTGTTTGGCTCTCCCTTTGGAAGTTTCACCTTGCGGGCATGCTCTGCATTAATGTGGATGTCCTGAGTACCCTGGCAGGATTTACGATGCCTCTTGGAATTTCTTAATGAGCCCATAGTCAAGCTAGCACCTGTGAGGCAAGAGCACGCTCTCTTGCAGCCTTGTCAAAGTCAGTGGTTTTCTCAGTGATAGGCACAAACCCAAAGAGCTGCCTGTGGACCCAATCCCTCTCTAGAGATGGGAATAAAAATCTGTTACTGACGCCCAGCACAGGACAGCATCATTCACCCACGTCCCTTCTTGGCACCACCTGGTGATCAAAAGAGACTGACATGCTGGGGCAGTATTCTGGCCTGATTCTCTACCATTGCAAGGGTGTACCGTAGTTGTGGCTAAGAACTAATTTAGAGCTGGGGAGGGAGCAGCATTCACCCTAAACCTCTTCCTCTTCAGGAAGATGGCTTGATTCTTTTGCTTGTCTCCCCCTTGCGCCTTTACCCCCTCCCCCCAACATCTCTCTCCCCTCTTGCGTTGCTCCCACAAATGCTTTGGATCTCCAGGTTGACTCTTCCTAAGAATCTGCTGATCTCTTCTGCCTCTTTAAGGAAAGCTGAATTTCCACCAGACACAGGTCTTCCAGAAGATAGCCTCGCAGCTGCAAGACCACCTCCCTCAGATGGCATTTCGTGACATCGCACGCTGCCTCAGGTCCTTCTCTTACCTCAAGTGGCTCAACCTGTCACTCTACGAGACCATCGCTCAGGTGAGGAGGCTTAAGGAGGAAAATAGTCATTGTTGGTCCCCTCTCTGCCTCAGTTTCCCCAGCTGTAAAATAGGGATTATGATGCTGAGATGAACTTGCATAGTCTGAGCATTATGGTGTATTAAACCAATAGCATGCTCAGGAGTCGTGCACATGGTGATTTGACTTGACTAAGTGCCAGACAGCTAAAGGCAGTAAGCATGGCTTAGATGCTGCTTCTCTACTAGGGATCTCAGTGTGGGGCTCATCATAGTTGGCTTGCTGCAGATGGCTGCCTGGTGTGGCAGCAGGTAAAGCTAAAAGAGGAAGCATAGGCTGATGGGTCTGAGGCGCCCTGGACTCCACCTCTGCCTCTAACCAACCTGTCCGTGCCTCAGTTTCCTCATCTGACAGATGAAGTATTCTGCATATCTCTGTTTATGCTTAAATCTTTATGCCCCTTGAATCGAGCGTTAGATGCTAGCATCAAATCCTTGACAGGTAGACAGGTACCATTTGACTTTCTTCTCCTCTGGGCCATCAAGCAGCACTGTCCTGGGGTTGGATTTTGTGAGCGTTGGTGTCAGTGTTTCTTTTGGAGCAATTCAGGTCTATTCCTATCATTTTCTCTCTTTGGTTTTCAGTATTTCCTGGACAACGCTGATGACTTCCCCACCTTCCACCTGTACAGCTTCATCCTGTCTTATGCTCGCCTGAACTTCCAGCCCAGCAAAGCTGAACGCTTCTATGAACTGGTAAAGTTTCCCACCCCTTCCCTCCAGAACCAAAGCCAAGTCTGCTCAAGCTATAGATCTCTTGAAGGCATCTGAGTTTTCAGACTTGTGGGTGTCCAGAAGATCTCCTACTCTGACTTCCTTAATAAACCACAGCTGATCCTTACCCCTGCCATCACACACCCATCTCCCAGAACACGGGCACAACCTAGCTGGGGATACTGTCAGTAAAAATGGTTGCTCAGTGAAATTCTTGGGTTTGAGCTTTCGAGAACAGGAAATGGGGCATTCCAGCAAGGCTATGGCACACGCTCCATCCTGCTGCTTATGACAAATTGCCAGGCTGAGCATTTTCAGTCAGGCATTGACTTGGAGGCCTAATGCTATGGATGGTGTGACAGGAAAAACAATTGTCAGTAAAAGGTCTTGGACAGCCTGGCTGTCACACGACTTGGCGGGGGGGTTAAAGGAAGACCATGTCTTTCTGGGGGCTGAAAGCACCAAGGAAAAAGCCGCCAGAAAATAGACACCTGTTTCCCTTGAATGGCAGGCGGGCAGGCCTTAAGTCTGCAGCTGTGTCACCTGATGCTGATTATTAGTAAGAGGAATGGTGGCTCTCATTGCTGCCTGTGCCGGTGACCAGTGTGTGCACCAAAGCCAGAGACCATTGGCACAAAATCGCTTCATGCAATGGGGACATGCCAGCCCTAAAGAATTGCACAGCCAGGCAAGGAGGGACTTCAAACCTTTTGGGTCTTGCCACCCTCCTCTGCTAGGGAGGGGAAAAAAACAGGCCCCAGTGCTTGAGTGCTCCCCTGCAAGTGTCTGGTAGTCGTGCTTGTGCCCCTCAGAGCAGGAGTAGTTACACACCTCAAACCAGGCAGCACAGTGCCCACAGTTCATTTGCTGAAGTAGGCATGGATGGTCCTGGCAGTATTCTTCGCAAGAACTAATTGAACCAAGTTCTTCAGTGCATGGCGAGGCAGAAGCAAAAGTTATAGGTCCTACACACTCTAAGTAGTCACACAAAGCAGGCTGAAGTCCAGCTTGCCTATCAGCCCTACAGTAAGTGGCATGATTATATCGCTCCTCATCCCCAAGGGTGCAGGGCTGAGTTGACTCTGCTGGGGTTTGAGCCAGAGACTTCACTGAGCCTTGGCATTTCTGACCCAGTGCTTGGAATATTAAACCACATGGCCTGTATCAAAGCTACTGCCTCAACATGTCCCCTCCTCGCTGGATGTGGCATTGCAGCACCTTTGGCTCAGTTTTTCCCACTCTCCTTTGGCCTGCTCTGGCTGGAGGAGAAACTGTCTCTGTACCAGCTATTTTGCTCCTGGTAAGACAGCAACCAGCTCCCTGTATCCTCTGGAGCCAAAGTGCAGTGATTGTCTGAGGTGCTTAGTTCTGTTTGGTTCGCACTCCTCACTCCCTTGCACACTCCCTTAACCTCTGCAGTCTTTGCTTTTAATAAGGAGCGGCCACTTAGTGGCCACTGTAGCGCAAACTGGTATGGGGACATCTCAATCAAGTGTCTAGCGAGGAAAGATCCACTTCATGCAATCCATTCCCACAAGTGGCCCTGGTAGGGCAGCTTGATCAGCTGGGGTCACTCACCTTTTTGGGTTCTCAAGGACAGAGGGGACCTTGCCATGCCATCCCATGGCTGTTTTGTGCATTGAGTCAGGGCCCTGATCTTCGGAGCTATCACTGACACCAGAACTAGAAGCCCTGCAAAGTGGAGCTGTTCCTGGCTGCTTGCAGTAGTCCCTTGATGGATATCCTGGCAGCATGCACTGATCTAAACATTCTTTTGGCACCCTCCTGCAGACTTCTCCTCTCTTTTGTTCCTGGGCAAAGGCCATGGTTTTCACATTTGTTGTTTCAAGGCAATCCCACAGCCCTCAGTACGGCGTGGCCCTGCGAAGTGACCTGGTTGTTTTGTGAGCTCAGTTTGTGAGTCTTCAGCAAGCGTACAATGAGCTTGGGGTTTGTAGCAGCCCTAGGATGGCAAACCTAGTGAACACACACCCATTCTTGCTGGGCAACCTACTTGCACTTTTCCATAGAATACGAATGATAAAAATCCCTCAACTGCAAGTAGTCTCTTTGCTGAGAGAAGCATTTCTCTAGCAAAGATGCTCAAACTAAACACCCTGGTATCAGTCCAGTGGCCTCTGAATTCCTGGCAAAGCTAGAAGGATGCAGTACAGGAAACCAATCTGACAGCTTGTGACTTTCCTTCTTCAGGTCCACGAGAAGATTGGTGGCCACCTGGGCACCATCGACCCACACATGCAGTTGGACGTGGTCTGGTCACTGTGCGTGCTGCAGCAGGCGAAGACATCCTACCTGCAGGAAGTGCTGAGCCCAGAGTTTAGTACCCAGTTTCTAGGTAAATGCAGATGTGCCAAGGATTCAACGTGTGCCTGCTTCTGCCAGTGGGGATGGAGAGAGGTGGAGCCTTTTAGGACTCAAGGGGTCTTTGCCATACAAGGGATTGGGAATGAGCATATTGCACCTTTGATCTCAAGGTTGTCACAGTTCCAGCTGGCCCTGTTGACAGTCGTTGCCCATCCCTTGATGGGTGAAAATGCTGCCCGTGGTTACCATGGCTGTCATGTCAGAAATCCACCACCAGGTGGCTGCTGTAAGAGTCAGCAGGGAGATGAAGGATCAAAGGTGTGATGGTAACTCAAGCTCTCCCCGCTTCTGGGCTCTGTCCAGGCCTCAGATGAGTCACGCAGGTTGGACCACATATTGGTAGCTGATCGGGGGCAGGGGGTTTGGTGCTGGTAATGCTGAATTGAATGTGTCCTCCCTATACTGTTCTGCAAGTGGCCATCCTTGGAGAACAGCCCACAGCCCTAGGCTGGTCCAGTCTGGCCCTGCTGATGTAGTTTAACTACACCTCTGGATGTCCCAGCCCTGGGCCAGCTGTCTGGGCTGGTGTGGGGTATTTACTGGTGTGAGTAACTCTTTACCAAGAAGTGGCTTGAGGCCACCAGCCTTGGCTTTTTGACTTGTACCGGCAGCTGGAGTCTGAGCAGAGCTCTGTAGTGTGAAAAGACTGGTTTGCTCACCCACCCACCCACTCACTCACACCGAATCCTCAACTCCTGGAAAGTACATAGTGTTGCTGCAGGGTGGTAACTGTCTAGAACTTGCAGCCTTGTCAAATTCAGTACTTTCCTGTCTGATGGGCACTGGCCAAGCCCACAGCTGGAGGTAACACCAGTTCATGGCCATGGGAGGCACCTTACAGAGCAGGTTTGCAAACCAGCTCCAGTGGGGAGGGAATGATCTTTGTTCAGCTGCCTGAAAGGTCATGAGTGTGTTTCAGCATGAATACACAACAGGAGAGCTGGCAGTGGCTTCTAGGTAGAACAGCAGCTTCCGGAGCCTGCCATAGGGTGTGCATCTAGCAGGGTGACTGACGTCCTTTGTGTGGCACTGCCCAGCAGGGCTCCAGTGTGCTGTAGTTCCTCTGTTAGTACTGAGTGCCCTCCCACCTGCAGCAATTCCTGGGATGCTGCATGCCTCCTGACATGGCGACTGATTGAATGCTGCCCACACAGTGCCACTGGATCACATCTGGGCACAGGGATCTAGCCCTGTGCATCTAAGCACATGTCAGAGGATTGGGGCTGCCAGAGGTGCAACTGTCAGTCACTGGAGCCTGGGTGCTTAGATGCAGCAGGGTAGGTGACCACCCTGTGAGGTCCTGAGCATCCATTGCAGTCAGGGGGCTGGGCTGCTCAGCACCTATTCTCATCAGGTTCTCACAGGCCCTGGGGCTGGATGGGACCTCCTGACAATGCTGCCAAGTCCCCACATATAACCCTGCTTGTAGTCTGGCTTTGTCACTGGGGGCCTTGCAGGATCAGGTCACTAAAGCCCCAGAGCGCTGACTCCTGGGATGAAGTGGGCAAAGCCAAACTCTGAGGAGATCTGGGCAGCTGAGCCCTTGGTCTAGTGCCTTCCTTGGTCAGGTCATTATTGCTGCCCTTCTTACAGCTGACAATCAGAGCGCCAGAGGACGTGGTTACATACTCAAACTGTGGCACATCAACACTACCGCAATGCTGGAGAGCCCTGACTATCCAGGGCCCTTGCTTTCACCAGAGGCCCTGAATGAGACCTGGTGGCCAGAGCAGAGGAAGGGCTCTCCAGAAAAGCAGCTCCTGCAGGAAGCGCTGAACCAAGTGGTCAGAGACAGCGTTCACAGGCGCTACAACGTTCAAACCGTTTATGGTTGGGTGCTTGGTGAGTGTGTTCTTGGGGACCTGTGTCCAACACAGCGAGCACCATGCTGCTCAGCTGGGGGCTGTGTTGTCTAGTGACTCATAAACTCCTTTCTCCCAGTGCTCCCCCGTGTATGGCAGTCCTGATACAGCCCCTTCCCCTGTTATCCCACTGATTCACCCTGGGACCTACCACTAGTGCACTTCCAGAGCCCTCTGCTATTCCAGTCCTGTCCAGAGCAGAGAGAGCTGATGATGCCAGATGGTTTTGGCTTTGTGATGGATGTGAAAATGGGCTCCTAAGTGCACCTGATCTCTTCTCCCCACAGCACTGGGGTGAAAGCTCTGTCCTGCAGTGCTCCAGGGCTACTGACTGCTGGTGGGCTGTTAGCACAGGGGATGAAATGCTCTGTTTCTCAGCCATGTGCATGAGCGTCTCAGGGAAGAGAAAAGGCAGATGGAGAATTGTCTCCTCTCTGGAGCACCCCCTAGGTCAGTGGTTCCCAACATTTTCTCTGCTGTGGCACACCTTGCTACCTTTAATTAATTTGAGGCACACTACCATATAGTTGCCAAATGAACTCATGAATATTCATGAGCCAATCCAGAGCTCTTTGAGTGGCTTTTCAAAAAATTTTGTGGCACACGTGCTCAGGTCTGATGGCACACCGGCTGGGAAACGCTGCGCGGGTCACCACCTGCAGACTTCAGGCAGAGGAAAGGCCCCATCCTCCTATCACTGTGTGAGCAGCAGCTGCCAGCTCTACCCAAGAACTCTGCAGCTTCCCCTTTCCTCTGCAGCCAGGTCAAATTCAGTACTTGCCTTCTCCATGGTGGGCACTGGCCCAGCTGGCTGCCACAGCAACATCTGTAGATCATGGGCCCCACGTCCTTCTCATTTGGACCTTGGGGATAAAAGCATGCTACAGACACTCACTTGGTGAGATGTTGCTTTCTCTGACTGGAGCTCCCCACCATCCAAACAGCACAGGACACAACAGAGTGACTTTGCTGTACTCACTGGTGTCCTCTGGCACATGACAGCCAAAATTCAGCTCCGTCCAGGTGTAGCACTAACACTCACTCACTTGTGAGCAGGTGGGCCTAGGCAAGGCTTTGCTCATGGAACAAACAAGGAGTCCTGTGGCACTTCTAAAGGCTAACACATTTATTTTATTTTTTAGTCTTTAAAAGCGACACAGGACTCCTTGTGTGTTTTGCTGACCTAAACTGACACAGCTACAACCTCGGAGCTTTGCACTGGTATATGATCAGATCTTCCTGCAGACATGGCTTAGTAAGATGTGTGATGCTAATCAGGAGCCAGCCAAGCCTCAGGAGTCCCTCTGGTTTCCTCTGTCTCCTGTGTAGGTGCCGAGATGTTGTTGAACAGTGACGGTGAGCCTCTCCCTGTGGAGAACTTTGCTTCCCCCCACATGTTTCACTCAGGAAGCACAACACACCTGCCGCCCGGCGCCAAGAGGTGAGTCTGCCTTGCCAAACTGTAGATCAGGTCATGCTGCTGCCATGTGGCCTAGCCACGTGGGAGTGAAGAGGGAAGATGTGACTGCAGAGTGCTATGCGGGCACAATTCTCTACATGCAGTGCTGTAAGTGGGACTGGTACATAAACATCTTGACAGCCGGGCTGCTTGTGGTGCAAACCCACTGCCAACGAGGCTGCCCTGTGACCGTTGTGACTCAGGCGAATGTGATGGGTGCTGTCAGCAGAGTCCGGGGCAGCTACTGGCTGAACCAGCAGCCTGGGAAATGCTAACGTCAGAGCTACTGGCTCAGAAGGTCTCTCCCTAGCTCCTCCAAGTACCTCCCTGTTTCTCACTTTCCCTAGAAGTCCCCACAGACAGAGGGGACGCTAGCTGATCGGAATAACCAGCATCTTTGTGGAATTTCTCCTACCCAGCCACTGGGAAGGAGGTTCAGCTGGGGGGAGACACATCCCTTTTCCCCACTCAGGGTAGAATAGTTGTGCCCATGACTCACATCCACGCTCAGCCACTTGGCTTGGGAATTAGGGTGGTTTGGCAGAGGCTGGAGCTGTATGGGAAGATGCTTGTGCTGTTTGGGCAAGTCAGGTTCCCTAGTCAGCCAGGCCCCTTTCTTTCTCCTTATTAATCTGCCCAGGCCTTCAAGGTTTAGCACCCCATTGCTTGGTGGCAGCATGGATGCCAAGGTTGAAATTGGAGAACCAGTGCTCTCATCTGTAGCGGCTGGATTGATCTCAGTCCAGAGCCACTTGGACCAGTGTCCACAACAGTCTGGTACCGTGACTAGCCCCTCATCAGTCTGAACAGGAGTGTAGTGGCCTTGTGAGGGCTGAGCTGAGGTTGCATTGTGGTTAAATTGTTGTAGCACCTTTCCCCAGTATTGATATTCACACACATGGAACAATCATGGGGCTGGCATTTATGGCTATAAATGCCCAGACAAGGGTCTTCAGATCTCCTACCTTTGCACCTGATCTGATCTTTCCTACCACATCACCTGTCATCACTGCTCCTGACCCCACAAAAGGCACTGCACAGCTGAGTGGGCACTTCATGGCATGCCCATGCTTGCGGGTAGCAGGGCTCCTCTTAACGATTCCATGTGCTTGTTTTCTTGGAGCTCTGGCAGGGAAGCATCCTGTCCACCGTGCTCTAGAAGGTGATAGAGAGCAAACAGCCACTCCTGAGTCATTCAGCTCCATTCCCTCTGTGTGCATCTCTCTCACAGGATAGCTTTCCTGAGCTGGGAGTTCCCAAACTTCATTAGCAAAAGCAAAGATCTGCTGGGCCGCTTCATCATGGCCAGACGACACTTGCAAGTTGCTGGGTTCCTGGTCGTGGATGTGAGTAGTTGAGGAGGCGGATGCTTCCCCTCCCATAGTTTTGCTCCTCGCCCTGCTCCCAATACCAAAGTGAAGTTGGGCCCCGCCTCCATTTCATAGCTACTGTTGAACAACACAGCATGCACCTCAGGGGTGTAAAATGGCCCAGTAGATGTGGTGGGTAGCCCTTCTGTCTCCGTCTCACCTCACGCGCTCGGGGTCAACATGGCTTCGCATAGTGAGTGAAACTCACTGCATCAGTATCCTGAAAGAGCAGCTAAAACCATCACCTGGCCCAAGGGACTGATCTGAAGGGAGGCTGGGAGCTGGATACAGAGGAAACCTTGCCTCAGATGACTGAGGGGTCAGAGGTTGACAGTGGGCACAAGGAAGCAGGGAGGCAGTCTGAGATAAGCTGAAGGAGGGAACATCCTGCCAGTGAGATCTGGAGAATGCTCATCCCGCTTGCTTGGGAAACTAGCCGGGACCTAGTGACGCAGTTGTAGGGGTGTTATCCTGCACGTGATGACTAGCAGAGGGGCTGGCTGACCAGTGAGCACAGGAAGTAGTATTGAAGCAATGGGAACCCATGGCCAGAGGAGAAGAGCTCTGTCTGTCCAGCCTGCACCACGGGGTGTGGAGGGTGGGAGATGTGGCCTTCAATATCTGTGTACCATATGGCTGCAGTGATGGGGCAGTGATTTTCAGGTGCCCTAAAGGGGTGATCTCCCTCTCCCCCGCCACCCCGACATACCTTGTAGGGCCTTTCTTTTTCCAGTTGGGCAACCCAAAATCACTGTCACTTGAAAACCACCCTCCACTTCCAAGTTACAGTAGATCTTGGGCAACCGCTGCTCCTTTGCAGAGAGCTTAGCTGAGCAGGTTGAACCAGGCACCTTGGCTCAGCTTGGCTGTTAAACAGTCCCACTGAGGGGTGTTTTGGCTAGAAAGCCAGGCAGAGAGGTGCTTCTGGAAGGTCCTGGGTGTGTCCCAGCTTCCATGTGTTTTGCACCTGCTGCTTGTATGAAGACACTTTTAGTGGCCATAGTCAGCAAGGAGGCTGCCTCTGATCTCAGGTACCGTTACTCAGTTCAATTTCAGCACAGCAATGGCGTACAGAGGAGAGGCAGAGCTCTGAGTCTGCAGCCTAAACACAGCCTGTCAAGGAAGCCAGAGGGGTGGTTCATCTGCATGGGGCACACACTGCAGATGTTAGCCTGTTTCCTCTTTCTCCACAGATTCATTCCTTCCAAATGCTCTCTCTTTCCCACCCCACACCCTCGTTTTTCAGAGCTGCCCAGTTTCTAGGCACTATGTTGATGCCTCCATTCTGTGTCACACTTACACAAAATGCCAGGTTAGCTCGCTGTTATTTTTCCACAGCCTGTTCTCTACCTCCTGCCCAAACAGGTTGTCCCTGTGGATCCTTGGAGGGCATTCCAGCTACAGCATTTGACTCCCCTAAGTGACTGGTTCTCAACATTTTGTGGGTCATGACACTGAGGGGAGAGTGTGGTGACTCTGCAGGACACACCAGCTCACTTCCTTCAGGGCAAATCCAGCCATGTCCCCAGCTTTCCGGAACACACTGCTGTGTGGCAACACAGTGGCTGAGAGTCTCTGTCCTAGGCTATATCTAGAAGGGAATCCTACCAAGAGTGGCTGTAGAGATTCCCAGTTACAGTTTGCCTGTCTGTTTAATAACGGTCACCATTTGTATGGTGCCCTTAGTGCCTCCAGAGCTCTGAAGATCTACAAAGGCATGCTGCAAGTTAATGTTCTCACTTGAGCAGCCACAGCCTTCAGCCGTTGGTGTGAGAGGCCGCCCCCAGCTGGTGTGGACAGGTATATGAGGCTCCAGTGTGGCTAATTTGGCAAAGGCTGGCACCTTTTGTGTGCACTGGAGCCCCTGGCAGCCCCAGAGCCCTGCAACTAAGCTGCTTTATTAATAACAGCAGGGAGACATCTACTAATATCAGAGGTGCTGCGATGGAACTGCCTGTTTTTTGTGCGCATTTCCTAAGCTGCTCTTCAGTCTCTTTGTGCGGACAGCTCCGGCCAGTGCTAGGGTGACATAGGTCAGCCAGGAAACATCAATTTTAATTTGTGCTTTTGCTCTGCAGCCTGGTCAGATTCACTGCTTACCTCTGCTCTGGCGGGTGCTGGCCCAGGCGCCACATCTCTTCAACTGTATGCTGGGGATAGAAATACACTTCAGATGCTCCATGTAGGCTAGGGGGCAGTGCTGATCTTGCTTTAAATAAGAGAAGTTCCTTCAGCTGGCAGTGTGCAATCCAGAACACCTGTGGACTCTTTGTGGGTTCTCTCTGAAATAAGGGTGGGTCTCTGAGCCCCATTCCTCGCAGACCCACGTCTGCACTGAAGAAACTCCCAGCAGCTCCTGTGTCTGTCTCCCCGGGGGCTGGTGCACAGTGCAGTGTAGAGAGGATCCTGCTGAGGCTACCTGTGCAGTATGTTATACATATATAAACCCCTGGCTTCTAGCGGGTCTGTCCAGCTCTGCGTTTATTTTGTTTCTAAGCCTTTGTAAAAGTGTGTGCTGGGCTGCGTTGTAGCCACAGTGCTGCTGCCTCCAGTGACAGGGTCAGCTGTGGGGTTAGGTTACCTGATCACTCTTTGGACAGGGTTGTGGGCAGAGCTCTGGTGTATGAAATGTTCTAGGTATATCAGCTCAGGCCACCCATGCAGAGGCTGGTTTCCATTGAGCATTTTGCAACACCAGACTGCAGGCGGCTGGAGAGCTGTCCCTTCTGGAGTGGGCTGCAGGTCCTGGCAAGTTGTCGCTGCCATTCAAGGGAGATCAGGTCCTGCTGGAGTCTAACATCGAAATTCCCAAGAACTGTATCTTTGCTCCCTCATGGGTCTTGAGACAGCTACAAAGGGAATCTGCTCTCAGTTTGAGGATGCTTTCTCCTGTTCTCCTCACTGCCCCTAGTGCTCTGTGCTAACATCCCCAGGAAGAGCCAGGCAGTCTTGTACCAGTGGGGTTGGGCAGGTGGAAGAGCTGTCCTAAGGCCTTTGCACCATGGCTGTGTCTGGCTGGTGGTGTGCTGTGACCCTTCAGACAGCCCACTGCCAGGACCAGCTTGTCGGTTCTTAGCTGCTGGTCTGTGCCTGGGCAGAGCAAGCTGGCTCCCCAGAGAGATCAGCAGGGCCTTGCTATTGTAAGCCCTGAACCCTCTCCCTGCCCTCTTCCATTGCAGGTTCCCTACTATGAGTTTATGGATCTGAGCACTGTGTCCCAGAGGGCAACCTACCTCAAGAACAAACTGAGCAAAGTAATGGCAGAAGAGATGGCTAAATGAGCATCGACCCTATGAAGGATGGACTGTGGTGTTAGCAGCTGCCATGAGGGGGAACGATTGTGTCCGTGGAGATGCTGCTGGCCTAGGCACTGTGATTGTGGGGCAGACGGATAGCAGGGGGCAGTTGATTTTCTGTATGTAAATGTGCATTGGAATAAATTTACTCTTGTACAGCCAGGCTTACATGAGGGTAAGTGTGTGTGTCGGCCTGTACGCCTGGCGGATCGCTGTGCATGCTGGCTGCTTGTTGGTGCTTTCCAACCCCAGCATGTGGGCAGAGTGGGTTTTTCTGCAGCAGAATGGGTGCTGGAAGAGCTGGTGTGGGGCCAGGACCCTCCTGGAGACTCTTGGCTCACTTAGCAGCCAGTGAAGTCAGGAGGTGGGTGGGGGTACTAGGCCTGGGCAAGAGATGAACAAGGTATCAGAGATCACTGGGCAGAGAAGAAAGTGGGTGACAGGAGGCCCCAGGCGGACTCACAGCAGTAGTGAATTTACTCCAGGGCATCTGTTAATAGCTTATCCAAATCTTGAGTATGTCACAAGGGAAGCTGGAAGTCCCCATCTGCACTGGGGCTCTGTAGCACCTTCCTTGCTGTGATTTCAAGGCTTTACATGTGTTAATTAAGCCTCGGCTCCCCAGCAAGGCAAACTGGAACCCAGAACAACACTGGTCGCACAGGTAGGGTGAGAATCCAGGAGTCCTGGCCCCTATTAGCAGCTCTGGTTACTAACCTGTGCTCTCTTCCTGCTGCTTCCTAGCAGTAGCAGGCCCTGTTCCCCCTGAAGGTCATCAGCTGGGCAGGGATGGCTTCCACATGGTATTTGGTTTCATTGGAAGCTCTTTTCTGCCACAACCATGACATCAGGCGGGCTTGGGTCTCCTTAAAACAGCTCTGACAAGCCATGCTTCTGAGAGCACTGCAGAGGGATTAGGGAGTGTGGCCAGCCCAGCCCTGCTCTGCTCCCCCAAGCTGAGGGAGGCTCCCTTTTCAGCAGTCTGTGGATCAGCAGCTTTCACTCAACCCATGTTTCAGTCATCGGGGATTTGATAGGCCTGCAAGAATGTAAATCTTGGACTGGCAGATCTCATGCATGGAGCATGGCCTGGGCTCAGTAGCAGGAGATCAGCCCTCTGTGGAGGATCCTGGCCTGTGTCACATAGTGGCCAAGCACATGGTTTTTTCCTCCCTCTCGTTGAATCCTGAGGCAGGTTCTGCCTTGTGGATAAAGGGGAAAACCCAGGTTTGGTGGTCATTCAAGCCCCCTTAGCACTTTCCACCAGACTAGAACTGTGGTCCCCAGAGACATGGGAAGCTCCTGGGCTTGCAGGGGCTTTCAAGACACATGTAGTAATAAGTCTGAACAGGATCTGAAAATGAACCAGGGAGCTGATGGACATGGGTGCAGTTTTGGAAGAAATGGGATTCCACCTTTTTAGTGGACGAGGCAGGAGCAGCTTTCAGAGGGGGAGTTCTTGCCGCTGCAGAGCATGGCTTCAGGACAGGCTGTTCTGAATCCCCAGCTGGCACTCAACACACCCGCCTCTCTCGGAGAAGGGCTTATATAACCTAATGTGGTTCATAGACTACTGAGCATCGCTGCCCAGGGCTGTCGCTTCACAGCAGACTGCACTTAGCACAGCTCTCACCCCCTTCCCTGAGTTCCAGTCCAGAACCCTTTCCTTGCCTTAATGTTGGCTTTGGTGTTCCTTCCCGTGTTGGATCAGTGCTGCATGCATGTTCACTCCTGCGGACCCAAAGCACAACATCCCCCGGCCAATGCGCTTGCATTGAGGCCTTGGGACGGAGGACAGGTCCAGCCCACAATGGGAATGTCCCTGGTAAGCTGTCGGTGCCATGACAGGAGCCCAGTTTACCAGATTGCAGGGCCATGGGAGAGTTTGGGGGACCCCCAGCAGAGGCCTGGGTCACAACATTTCCGTGTGCACCAATCACCAGAGCTAAGAGGGAGTTCACATGCTGCTGGCTGGACTTGGATGAGCTAATAGGTTGTTCTCAGCTCTGGTTCTGTGTGAGCACATCAGCCTTTGAATGTCCCTAGACTCCTGCCGTGCTACCTTGACCTAGGAGTCAGGGTGGTTCTGACCATCCTTTGTGTCCAATCCCAGGCGCTGCTGGTACCCCCAAGCAGCAGCTCATGCTGCACCTACCATTGGGCCATGCTGCTGCATGGGTGCCCTCCTAACCGCTTCAGCCTATCATAATTTGTAGTGGACACAGGCCCCTTGCAAGCCCTTCTGTCTCCCAGCTCTCTGCTGCCAGATGTGGCCTAGTGCATCACTCAGCCTTCCCTTCCAACCCCAGCTGAGGCAGCTGCCCGGATTTTCCCAGAATGCATTGGTTCAGACAGCGGGTGCAGAAGTGCAAGCAGGGTCCAAAGCTGCTGTGCAGGGGCAACGATGCTGTAAGCACGGCTGAGGAGTGAGTTGCACACTGGAGTTGCAGCGGCAGCCTCAGGGCTTTGGAGGTAGGGAAACCTAGTGGGTGATGTGCTCTGATCATCAGGGGCCAGGGCAGGGCCACCCCCTCCAGTCTACTCTTTGGGGCTTCCTCCAAAGTGCCCCAAGCAACGAGGCTGTTGAGATGTGCCCATAGGCTGGGAGGTGGGCTCCAGGAGAGACCCTAACATGTCAGCCTGTCACCCCAAAGGGCAGCGCAAAGCTGGTGCGCTCAGCCCAGACTCTACATTCCTGAAGGAAGGCACCGAGCCTCCCAGAGCACCCTGGTAGCTAACGGGCGGATCGGGTGGACTGGCAGGGTCGTTTGTTCAGGGAGCAAGTAGGAGCTGGGGCTTGAGCTGAGGCAGTAAGAGTGAGATGGAGAAACTGCAGGGGGGCATCGTAGCGGGCCAAGCTGCTGGCGTGACTCAGGATTGCTGCAGCTCTACTCCAGCCTGGCTGGCTAGCGGAGGGGTGACCTCATTTCAGGATGCTGAAGGGAAGAGAGGAGAGATGCTAGAATGAGCAAATGAGATCCAGGCACAACTACAGCTTGGGGAGGGGGCTGGCCTGACTAGGAATCTACCTGGGAATTCAAACTAGACGTCATCATCATCATCCCCCCACAAATCCCAATGCATTTAGCTAGATGGAAGTGGGCTACAGGCTTTGGCCAGCCTGCTGAGCTCAGGGTGAACTGGTCTGGTTACATTTGGCCCAGAACTTCCAGTTTGTAAGACTCTGCTCAGCAGAAATCTGTCCCTCGGTTTCTATTTAAACTGCACAGGAAATGGGGCTTTTTAAAATTAAAACAAGCAAAGATCATGCTGCGCCTTTTGCGCCTTCCTCCACAAACACAGCCACATCAGAGGAGAACATTGGGGAACTGGTCCGTGGCGAACCCCAAGAAAAGGCCAGAAAACAGCAGACGGCACCAACCATCATCTTCCTCACAAAAGCACAGCTCTGCACCCCACTCTTCATGTTGGCTTCCTCAGTTGGGCGCCACAACAGTGCCAGTCACCCTGTTCCAGAGGGAATGAGCTGTCATTATGTCAGACAACTGAGTGCTAAAGACTTGTCCACAGCAGCCCCCGTCACCCCCCATTGCACTACCAGGCCCCATCTCTCTTCTGGGTCCCATCTCATGAAAGCCAGTTACAAAAAGAAGTGGCCTGATTGCGCCAATTAGGATTGAATGAGGCAGCTCAACAGACTGCAGCATCATGTCACCAGTGTCTGACCTGGGCGCTGTGGTTAGCGAATGGAGGCGACCCGGGCCTGCAGCTATTTGGCCCCAGCCGTGCATCACAGCACCCCTGTTAAGAGACAGCATCAGAAAGCCTACGAATGTTGGCTGGTGCTTTGGGACCAGCCAGTCTCACTCTAGGGCTGCAAGCGCGAGCCGGACAACATCACTCGGTTTGTGGCGGTTCCAGCCTGGGTACAAGTCACAAAACCTCCAAAATCACTGGTGCTACAGCCTGCCCCAATGGGACCAGGGGCGTAAGAGCCAGGGTGCCGCAAGCCTTAGCTGAACATGATGGGGTAAAAATAGACTTGTTCTGTGCTGCCTGCTAACACTTCCACAGGAGAGCCAGCCTGCCAGGGGCCATGTGTCCACGTACATGGTAAAGTTGCCCCCTTTATATTCATAGCAGCTGAGGCTCCTGCTTGTGTTGGCTGCAGCCTGGCCTGCGGTTTGTAAAGTGAAAGCCCTGCCAGGAGCTGGCAGCTGGTCATTCCCAATATGTCTAAAAGAGGAAGGGATGGAGACGTGAAATTAAAAAAACAAACAAACCTTTTGTGGCACCTTTCTGGCTCCTAGATGCTGCAAAGGACCCAGGCACGCATCGCTTCCTGGCCAGCTCACCTGGTACCAAAAAGTGCACAGAGGAGAGTGCGTGGCAACCATTTATTAAAGGCTGGAGCTGCAGCCCGTCCCATGAGATGAGTCAAACACTGCTCTGCTCCAGAAAGGGGCCATCGTGCTTATTGTTGGGCACGTCCAGGGGCTGCCACTGGGCTCAGCCTGCCTCCTGGCTGGCAATAAAACCATGGCAGCAGCAAGCACACCTATTCGGCCACGTTGGTGTGTGTGTCGCTGATCGTGTTCAGCAAGGGGCTGACCCAAGCCCACAGCTAGCTTGCCCCTGCCTGCCAGAAGCTGAGCCTTGCCAGCAGGACATAAACCTCTTCAATAAGTGCCCTGTTCTGTTCATTCCCACTGGTGCACCTGGTCCTGGTCACTGTACTGGGCTAGCGCTAGAGTCCCAAGAGCCAGTGGGACATGCCTCGGCCCTGGTGCACCTGCTGAATGCCCCCAAGCTATGGCACGGACCCACAGGCCCCACAAGGTGTCTCTGGCCTACGCTCTGTGGGCAGGACTGCATGCACCCCAGCAAGCCACCAGGTTGTTTTTCGGTCACCACTGCTCATATCAGAGCCCACCATCACCGGGGGTCTGTGGTGGGCTCAGTCTGGCCATGGACGCAGAGGGAGATGAGCAAACAGCTGCTCTGCCTGCAACTAGCAGTTAGCGATCTGGAGCAAGGGGGTGGCCATGCACAGACTCGCTGGTGACGGGGTGTGGGAGCAGCACAGATCTGGCCAGCTTAGGGAGTTCACCAGCATGGCAGCAAGTGCAATCAGCTGTCAACATGTACGCGGTACGGGCTCTCTGGATGGAAGCCGTGATCAACTGCAGGCCCAGGACCGGGGTGGCCCAGTGACGCCCCTGGTCTGCACGTAGCCATGGTGAAAGGGCTGCAGTGAACATGGGCTGGGCACTGATACGGGGGGGGGGCCGGGGGGGGGGTCTGCTTTAATCAAGGGACGCTTGCTGTGTCACTGACAGAAGGCAGCCATGGGGCATGGGTGTAACTGGCCTGCCGCCACAGGCGGCACCTAAGGAAACCAGCTCACCCCCCCCCCCAAGATTGCATGGCAAGTTAATGCAACGCGGAGTGCCTGAACCCCCACATGGGCCACTGACCCACATGGCATGGCTAGAGCCAGCAGCTTGCCGCTAAGGCACCTGAAGGGCTGACTGGCTGTATATAACATGCGGTGTAGCAGCAGCCTTTTGATTATCCCACTGTCTTAGAGCAAGAGGGCATGGGACTAAATTAAGCCCATGGCACAGAAAGTGCTTTGGCTCCCTGTGTTAATCTATGAAACTCACTGCAGCAGGCTTTCCCTGAGGCAAGCAAGGCATATCACAGCACCCCTTTCTCCAGGTTGGAATTGCAGTCTGGCTGTCTCAGAGCCTGGGTCCCCGCTCAGGTACCTTCCAGCTGACTGGGTTTAGCGCATTGTTTGTGTCCCTGTTCCCCCCACCCCACCACCAGCCCCAAGCCTAATGGGCAAGATCTGCCTCCACCCTGTACTTATTTTTTTCCCAGCTGTTCTTTGGGGACAAAGGTGCACACTCACTTCTGCAGTGCCCTGGTAGCTCTGTGGGGCAGGCGAGGCGCAGCGGGGCAGGCAAAGCAAGGTCTTGCGCCCAGCGCGAGGGCGTTGCTCTGTCTGACTCAGTGGGGTGCTGCAGGCGACTGGGGCGCTCTTGTACCCCCTGGTGCTTCCTGCTGGTAGAAGCCACCCACCTGTGTTCACCAGGGCAAAGGGAGGCCACGCGGGGTCTGTGTGCTGGGATTGGGGGGGGGGGGGGCCGCTGGGGTGGGGCGGGCTGGAGTGCGGGGCCAGGGGCCTGACAGGGGCCAGCTGGCTGGAGTTAGGGGGCCAGGAACGTGGCTGACGACAGGCTGGTTAGACTGGGGGGACTGGGGA
>ML681964.1:76788276-76811988 GCA_007922195.1 Podocnemis expansa
CAGGAACGTGGCTGACGACAGGCTGGTTAGACTGGGGGGACTGGGGACCAGCTAGGGGTGGGCTGGCTGGAGTCGGGGGGGGCCTGGCTGGAAAGGGGGCTAGCTGGAGTCCAAGTGGAGTGGCCCATCTGAAGGGGTCTGGCTGATCGTGGAGGACTGGCTGGGGGGGGGGGCACGAGGGGCGCTATTGGGATGGGAAGGCTAGCCAGGGATGGTGAGGGGCCCTATCTGGATGGATGAGGTCCATCTCTGGCTCTATAAGCAACAGAAAGCACATTTCTAGCATTTGCTCTCTTCAGAGGGCTTGACCAGATGAGGGGTCACCCTCCCCAGCCCCCTAATCCCCTTCTGGGTCAGGATCCCACACGGGGACACCAAGTCACCGAGCAGCAAGGCGACCCCGGGGCTCCCTCTCGGTGCTGCCATTCGCTGCCAGGCCCATCCTTGGTCCACTTGGCACCACAGTCAGCGGAGCCCCCCACCAGCCAGGCCAGCGCCCAGGATCCCAATGGCCCTGGGGACCGCTGTGGGGCAGGACCCGTGCCCATGTTGCTGGAGAAGGGGTGGCCACCTTGCACAGGCCAAGGAGACCTAGCAGGCTGGTGGGCGGATGCGGGGGGGGGGTGTCCTTGCCAAGCTGCAAAGGGGCGCTCTGGCCCTTTTGCGTCCCCTCTGCTGAGCTTTGGGCAGGGGTGCCCTAATCCTGGCTGGCACAGGTGACGGCATCCCCGGGATGCACCAGCTGGTCTCAAAGCAGCAGGGAAACCCCTGGCTGGTGCAAGAGCCTCCTTTGGGTTTTGGAGGACCAGCCCGCCAGATCCGTGTGTCCCCTGCAGCCAGCCTCATGGCTTGGCCCCGCAGCCCAGAGCCCCTTTTAATGGGGAGAAAAGGGGGGGGGGTCCCATAAAGATTTTCCATCCCCCACCCTTGTTGCTATGTAATTGCAGTCGGCCAGTTGGAAGCCTGATTTTACTTGCAGTCACCATGGAGACACAGGGTGAGCGGGAAGGTATGTTTCCATGGTGACCAGCTGGGTTGACACAGGGAAGAGCCGTTCATTCATTTCCCCTGCTTGCATTACACCCCCAGCTGCAGCGCGCCGGCTTCAGACTGGGCCGAGCCCGCCGAATGTCACCGCCCCACAGGCAGGTCTTACGAGGCGCCACGGGGGGTCAGGGCCAGCTAGGACTCTACCGTGGCAGTGGGGTCAAAATCCCGTCCTTGGGCTCCCACGCACAGGCCCAGCCCCTTGAGTTAAAGAGGGATCCCCACTAACAGTACAGGGCCTTGGACACACAGACGAGGGATTCCAACTCTGTCCACTAGAGGGCAGGAAGCCCCATAACCTCCTTCGAGGGGAGAGATGCCGGTGCCGGCAAAGCAATGGGCATGAAGCAAACGCCACCTGAATGTGTGTCTGCCTCTGGCAGGCATCACCGTCATTGCTAGCGCAGCAGTGAAGCGTGAGGGGCTGCCCCCAACCCCTGCGTACCATCTCCAGGGCCTAGAGGGGGATTCAAGTAGATTTGAAGCGGTCGCCTGTTTCCAAAGGCTGCCTGGTCCTGGAGCCCTCCCACACGGGTGCAGGGCTAGAAGAGGCGATGCTGTGGGCTGCCCAGCAGACCCCGTAGTGTCCATTCCTGCTACTTCTGGAGCAGCAGGAGATGTGTAATTGCTCCGGGCTCCTCCCCAGGGATCGGAGACGCGCTGCAGTAGAGAGGTGCCAGCCTCCACTCCTGGGCACGGGGGTTAGCACGACAGCAGTCCAGGAAGGCTCAAGTGCACCACGAGGAGGCGATCTATAAATAAAGAGCAGGGTTTGTGCTTCCCAAGGGGGTAGAAAATGCCAGGTTGGACATCTGGCTTCTGCTGCACCTATAACACAAGCCCCCCACCCAGCCCGCAAGGAAGACAAAAGCTGTGCTTCTAATCACATGGGGACCCCACCTTGGTTTGTGGGCACCAAATGGGGACAAATCCCCCCCACGTGCCAGGCATTGCACAGCTTGACCCAAGAGACTCCAGGCTAGGTGGGGGGCAATTTGTCAAATATTAATTATCTGGGCACAAGCACTAAGACCCCAGCAATGCAAGAATTAAGGAGCTGTGGGAGAGAACCACGGCTCTTTACGGAAAGGATGGAGGCACTTTGGGGAGCCCCAGCCTGGGAACTTTCCTTTCCGGCTCTTATTAACTGATTTGCTTCCTTGTTTACAGACCTCACCCCTTAAGGAAAAGGCCCCACTGACTACAGCTGCTGTCACAGCCTCCACACCCCGCCTGCGGCCTCCACTTTTATTCCTCAGCATCATGAAACTAGAGATGGGGACCTGCAGCACCACAGGGAACGACCCAAGCCAAGGGCAGGCGAGGCCTGGTGCTGCACCAGCACATCAGCAAAATGAAGCCAGGCTGGGGTGGGAGAAAGAACTGGAGAAAAGTGGTCGGTGGGCAGGCCCTGGGCTGCAGTCAGAGATTGTTCTGTTTTCCATTCTTGTGTCCTTCGTCTTGACATATCTTGGCCCTCCCCGGCTTGCACCAAGGACCCACAGCAGAGCATTCCCGCATGTCAGCGAGCAGCATGGGACATTGCTGCCAAGGGCCAAGGACCCCGCCAGGAGCTGAACGAGGACATGCCGCACCGCGCATTGGGTACTCAGCACCACCCGGGGTGGGCCACGAAGGCAGAAGTGACATCAGGGTCTGGCGTGGGTTTAGACTTAAGCATCTGAATCAGGGCTCAGGTTTAGTAGCTGATCTAACAGGGCTTGGGCCCCATGAATCAGCCTGGAAAATCAGCTGATCGGGCAAGAGTGGACGTGACCCAGGAAGGTGGCACACAGGATCCAAAAATTGAGCTCCCTATCTGACTAATGGCAAAGCAGGGTTCAGATCTAAGGGTTCACTCCACAAAGGGCCTTGGGTCTGAGGTTCCTGGCTCAGGACATCTGTACAATGAACTTGGGGGGGGGGGACACATCTGTATCAGTTACAAATTAAAAAAAACAATTGCTCAATCCCTGGCCAAAAAAAAAATTGTTTGAGATCCCTTTTATTCCAAATGATGCACTGGCGTGCGTGCGCATGTGTATATCACCAGTGAAATGCAGCAGCCTCTCTAACATAGCTCAAGGGCAAGCCTCCGAAATTTTTTGGTCAGCTACGCAAGAGCCACCGGCTTTCTGCATGCTGTCGTGGAGGCTTTAACAGAATACAGGACCAAGGCTTTTACGGGTTAATTTGGAGAACGCCCCCCCCCCCCCCAACCCACCTGGATTTCAGGGCCTGAAGGCTGCTCCCCATAATGGTCCGACTCCTTGTGAGGAGGAAGGGCTGAGAGAGGCTCTCAGAGGAGACCTGAGGCGTTGGGAAGAGGAGAGGTAGCAAGTTGTGGCAGGAGCAGGAGCCAGTTATCCCCATGAGGGGTGGATGGTATGAGATGTACCAGGCATGGGCTGCAGGATGAGGTTATGGGAAATGGCATGAGCTGGTGTGTCAAACCATGGGGACGTGTTGCTGCATCCAAAACATGCCCCTGTTTGAAAGGTTTGTTAACTGCGCAGTTGCCCCGGGCTTGTTTCCCCATCTGTAAAATGGGGATGATGGTGTGGGCTGTACTCCTGTGGAAGGTGCTTGGAGAGTTCCTGTCGGCAAGCACTAAACAAACGGTAGGTGGAAGAAAGTATTGTGGGTGCGTTCAGATCCCAGCTCCATGGGGCCTTGGGTGAGACCATCAGGGGTCTGAATAGCTTTGGGGGCTGGGCCTTAGATCTGGTGCTTTAGTTCACAGCGCCGGGGCATGTGTGAATCCTAGGGCGTACTAACGTATTGCACTAACCGGGGCCCATGTGGCTCCCTCTGGTGTGCATTAAAAGTTCCCAAGTGCATGTTAACATAAAACAGTTTGGAACTAAGGACTTTGAGTTCAAGCCGGCAGGGCCCACTCATGCAAGTTAGTGTGCACAAGAACGTACACCGCTCTGGCACCTTATAGACAAGATGCGTCTCTCTTCGGGCCTCAGCTGCCATTCTGTAAAATGGGGATTCTGCTTCCTTTCTCCAGCTCGTCTGTTTAGACCGTGAACTCTTTGCAGCAGGAACGGTCTCTCGTGCAGTGCCTTGCACCATTGGGTCATCTGTTTGAGGCCTATGGGCATCACTCGAGCACTGGCCTCATGGACTCCTCCCTCAGCAGGCAGCTGCTAAATGACGGGAACTGGGTGCTTTGGTTGTCTTCTAACCTGGTTTGCAGGCTCAGACGTGAGTTTCACCTTGGGGGGGGCAGTGTTAGATGGCAGCTGTCTGTCTTGATAGACCTGGGGTAAGCCCCAAAGCGGGCTGGTCACCATGGGTCACGGTGCAGCATCATGAGTGGCTAAGACGTCCGATCCTCAAAAAGCCCGTCCTCACTCCTGACAATGCAGGAGCCAGGAGCAGGACCAGAAGATGAAACCAACATGAGTCCCACTGAACTTTCCTCTTCCCTTCCCTCTCTCAACCAGCCTTCCCCAGCCTCTTGGGCACCCTGGTACAGCCCACTGCTGCTGGTTGCCAACTGCCTCTTTCAGCTTGCTGTGCTGATGATGGAAATTTTCAGATTCATCTTGCAAACAGCCTTGAACCTCGCCCACATGCGCTCCCGACAGGAGACCCTTTGAAATGCCTCCGCCATCTGGCCACTGTAGACAGCCAAGCCAACAGTGCCATCTGGGTTTGAGGGGCGTGAACAGGCTTGGTGATGTTGCTGTGTTGAGTGTGTCAGCCTCAGCAGCTTCATTTTCCCATTTGATACTTAAAATAAGGCGAAGACGGCGGTGGCGATGGAAGATGCACAGCCTGTTCTCATGCCACCATGGATGGACAAGATCTCACTGCCAGAGAGCAGCATGCTCAAAACAATGTGCCGAGCCTCAGTTTTCCCACCTGTATAATGGGTGCTTTGTAACATGTCTATCATTGGTATGGTCATTGCAAATGGCAGAAGAGAACCTGACCCTGGTGGCTGTTACGGCCTATATAAATACATCATCCCAAATACTGGCTTGAAAGACACGAAGGAGCTTTGAATGCACAAAGCTACCAGGGAGAAAGCAAGTGAGTGGTGTCGCCATGGGATTTCCCAAGATCCAGAGCCCTATAACAACTCTCAGACCAGTTTGGCAATGCACTGTACTGTCCAGAGAGCTGGTGAGATGCTGGTGGAGCTTAGGGCTGTCAGTACTTCACAGGCTCGCCATATCCCTGGCTGTCTGGTGGCCAGCTGAAGTCAGTGGAAGTGATCTGTGGCCTTACGTTCCCCTGCACCCCAAAAACTGCCAGGGATTTGGTCTGGCAAATGAAACCGACTCCGCAGGGAAGTGACAGACCCACTCGGAAAAGTGGAAACTGATAAGTTGCTATGCCGCAAACTGGCTGATGCTCAGAGATAAATGATCTGAGGTTAAACAGGATAAAATTCAATAAAGACACGTGCAAAGTAGCCACTTAGGAAAGAACAATCCATTGCACACCTGTAAAACGGGCAATGACTGCCTAGGAAGGAGTACCGTGGAAAGGGATCTGGGTGTAATAGTGGACAACAAGCTAAATATGAGTCAGTGTAACAGTGTAGGAAAAAAAAGAAGGAAAAACCATTCTGGGATGTATTAACAGAAGTATTGTAAGTCAGATACAAGAAGTAATTCCTCCAATTCTGGGCGCCTCATTTCAGGAAAGATGTGGGGAAATGGGAGACAGTCCAGAGACGAGCAGCACGAATGATTAGAGGTCAGGAACACTTGACTTATGAGGGAAGACTGAAAGAGCTGGGTTTGTTTAGTTTGGAAAAGAAGAGACTGAGAGGGGACATGATAACAGTTTTCAGGTACCTAAGAGGTCGCCATGAAGAGGAGGGAGAGAAATTGTTCTCCTTAACTGCCGATGCCAGGACACAAAGCAATGGGTTTAAATTACAGTAAAGAAGTTTTAGGTTGGACATCATGAAAAAGTTCCTAACTGACAGGGTGATTAACCCCTGGGATAAGTTGCCTAGACAGGTTGTGGGATCTCCATCACTGGACATGTCGAAGAGCAGGTTAGCCAAGCACCTGTCAGGGATGGCTAAAGAGGGTCCTTGGTCCCGCCATACGTGCAGGGGACAGGACTCAGTGATCTCTCACCGTCCCTTCTGGTTTCTATGATTCTGTAACCTGCAGCAAGAACAGCGAGGATGCAAGCAGATCACTTGGCTCCTTTAGACGGGACTTGGCATAAACTGCGAGGGTGCTAGCGACCCAGGTCGGGGTAGGGAATATAAAGCCCATTCACTTTAACTTGACACTGTCTCTTTAAATCTAATTTTCCATCTGTTTCACTTGACCAGAGTAACGAACCTTTGTAGAGCAGAGCGACTAGCTCCAGGCTGCATTGGGCACAGGGCTGCCCCTCCTCTGCCCAAGGGGAATTCTTCCTCCACCCTCTTCCTCAGGCTTTTTTTCTTTTTCTTTCCCTTTGCTGCAGCAGGGCAGCACCACACAGCAAGTTCACCCCAGACGTCCAGAGTAAAAAGCACTGCAGTGCAACAGAACAGCATCAGCTACAGGAAAAGGCAGGCCCTGTGCTCGCTGGGGAATAGCCTGAAAAGAAATCCAAGCCGGACTAGAGAGCCTAGCAGCCGCAGGCCCTGCATGATGCAAAAGATGACTGAGCAGCTGCAAGCCGGAGGAGAGCAGTCCCCAAGCCACTGGGCTGTGGAGGCAGGGTGGAAACTGTACTGACGGGTGCTGCTACTGGGGGACCCCCCTCAAAGTCCCACCCCCAAGCCAGACCCATCCCAAGGCTACTGCAGGGCCAGGTCTGGCACTCGGAGCACCCATCTGTGCCAGGCCGGGGCCAATGGATCAGGTTTTTTGGGTCTGGATGGATACCCCCACTCACTGAACGACTGACACATGCATGGGGTGATGGCCAGGGCTTTTCTCTCCACCCGGGGTGGGCTGGAATTGATGCCCAGCACCGGGGTTCTTGGTTAGGGGGTTCAGGGGCACCCTGCCTGCCTCATTAAATAAAAGGAGAGTCCCAGCTCGGTGGACGGGGCCTGGGTGGGGGGTCACAGTCTGGAGAGGGTCTGAATCATGGGCCTGGAGCTTACCACTAACAGGCGCCAGAGCTCTGCCATTGTGCTGTGTGTCACAGGCAGGGAGACGGGGGAGAACAGGTTCCAGGCAGCATCCGCCAACAGCCCTAGTGGGATTGTTTGGTGAGAGCTCTCCCCTCGCCCTAGCTGGGTTTCCAGACATCACGGTAGGGTAGGCCCCCCAGGCAGCCCCTCAAGTGCAGACTGCTTGGCCCGGGTTGGAGCAAAACAGCCAAGCTATTGTTAGAGCCCTGCAAATCCGTGGATATCCACATCTGCGGATACAACCCTGATATCCACGGACCATTTCTTGTGGATGCAGATCAGATATGGATCCACACATTTTTATCTGTACAGAGCTAGAGCCCTGCAAATATGTGGATACCCGCGGATATCAGCATTAGCCGATACAACATGGATATCTGCAGACCCTTTCTTGCAGATGCAGATCAGATATGGATCCACATATTTGTATCCATGCAGGGCTCCAGCTATTGTCTCCCAGCGAGGAGAGCACCGAATGTGTTCGCCACTGGCAGGACACAGGAGGGTGCCTGGTAGGCAGGAGATGTCCACGTTCGCATGGCAGCGTGCTTTGGGCAGGGGAAAGGTGCCTTCCTCAAAGAGACTCTGACTCCCACCGGGGCCTGGGGATGCAGAAAACAGCAGCAGTGCAAAGTAGTCTCCTTAATGTGGCCCCCTCGCCCCCCACTCCCACTTGCCCAGGTGGCCGGCCACAGGGCCAGCAGAGAGCTCTCCCCCCAGGTGGGGCACCTTGCACAGGGCGTATTATTGGGACCCCTCTAGGCTTCTTCTGCACAGGCAGGGTACCGTAAACGGGCCTTGGCCGGCGTAACAGAATCAGGTTCTCAGTTTAGCAAGGATCTGTCACTTCTCTGTGCCCACAGCTGGCGCAAGAGCATGCTCCTCTGCAGCTCATGCCACCTAGCGCAGCCTCCCTCGCTCTGTTCCATCAGCCGACAGCTTTCTCCCAGCCCTCCCCGTGCCTCGTCAGGCCCTCCGTAGTAGCCCTTTGTGCTTCCCTTTCCCCCACACTGCCCTGTGCATCCGGTGGGTCTCTCATCACCTTTCACACAGCAGTAGGAGAGAGGGAAAAGTACAGCCCAGCAACTGTGAAGCCTCACAAACTGGCCACTGGGAGCCGCAGCAGGCATGAACCTGTGCAGAGGGGGTGTGGGAGGAGACTCATGTTTATTCATTTTCAGTGAAGAGCTGACTAGGAAATGACTCAGGGCTCAGAAGCTGGGCCAATAAGCCACGCAGCGCAGGACAGCAATGGGGCCAGGTGGACAGAGCACTGAGCTGGGACCCAAGAGTGCTGGATTCTCTTCCTAGCTCAGCCTCTGGCCCACCAGCTGAGCTTTGGCATGTTACAGCAAAGCTCTGTGCCTCAGTTTCCCCACCTTTCAAACAGGGATGATGTTGCTTTGCAAAGAACTTTGAGAGCAGCTGTTGAAAAGCACGGTGCAAGAGCTGCATGGGACCACGGACATGAATCACTCTTAGCCTCAGCCTCTCTCCCCTACCACCTCTTACTGTGGCCGCTTTCACCCCTTACTTCTTGGCTCAGGCCCCTGATCCTGTAACGAGCACCACGAGCTCTTGCCTGTAATCAGCTTCCGCCCGTTCCAAGCTCCTTGTAGGTGGAAATTGTGTGGGGCAAGGGTTGTGATGTCCCAGCCATGAGCCATGCCCTCGAGGTCCTCTCAGCACAACAAAAAACCCTTTGCTCCCAGGCCTGCAAGGGAACCAGGGCCTAGATCCTCACTAAGCTTCAATGGAAATCCGGAGCCTAAATACCTGTGCAGAGTGAGGCTTTGCTGCTTTGTCCATGGCACCACGACAGAGCAACCCCCCCGGCAGTAGGGAGTGGCGGAGTGTGGCCCCGTCCCCATGTACTCTGACTGTACCATGACCACTGGACAGCTATGCAACCGTGGCCTCATCTCTTTGCCACTCCTTGCCTCAGTTTCCCTCCAGTCAAATGACAACACTGAACCCCCCCTTTGGGATGCAGTTTGCAAGGCTGTGCCTGGCATATGCCAAGTGTCCTGGTTAAACTGTCATTCCTTGTGCACACAGTGACAACAGGCAGCCATCTAGTGACCAAGCATGGGTGATTCAGTGAGGAGGAGCTAACACCGCACGCAAAATGGTCAGCCAAAACCATCGCTGGAAACCATGACAGCGACCTGGTTATTCCAGCAGCCGGTGTCCCCATCACAGCCATGGGTGGCTGTTGAATTGCAAGCCTCCAAAGGAAGGCGTTGAAGGAAGGTACAGCTAAATGGCCAGACTGGGCCAGAAATAGCATCCCATCCCTTCGAAGGTGAGCAGCTTTCAGAGCAGGATGCCGGAGCAGCTGCTGGAAGGGTGGCTGGCCGGGCAGTGGTAGCCAGTAGCCTATCGTGGTGCTGGGAACTGCCAGGCGTTCACCAATGTGATTTATGCCATCATGTGCCAGAAATGCCCCTCTGCCTTCCATATTGGCCAAACAGGACAGTTACTGCGCAAAATTAAAAAATGGACACAAAATTGCCATCTGAAATCACAACACAAAGAAACCAATGGGTCAGCATTTCAATCTTTGTGATCACTCCAGTAACAATTTGCTAATTGCTGTGCTCAGGCGGATGAATACCAGCTCAAGGCTTCAAAGAGAAGCTGCTGAAATCAAATTTATTTGCAAATGCAGTTGCATTGCCTCAGAACTAAATTGGGACACTGGATTTTTCTCTCATTACAACAGGTGATTTGACCTCATCTTCCTCTGTATCCTGTTCCCCAGTGTTTGAATCTTTACAACTGCTTTGATTTGTTGTTAAGGTGTGACGTGATCCCATGACTTAAACTATCCTGCATTTATTTTCTCCATTCTGTAAGTTCCCCCATCCTGAAAGCAGCTGACGAAGCAGAATTTTCTCCCACAAAAGCTCATGCAATAAATTAATTTGTTTTTAAGTGCCACAGGACTCCTTGCTTGTTTTACTGAACTAGACTAACATGGCTGCCTTTTCAGAACGTGAAATCAGGGAAATCCAGAATTATTTCCCTTAATAATAAGGGATTATTGCATGTAGCACATTAGCATCTTGAGGGCCATTGTATACCACATGGCTTACAGACACGTACCAAGGGCCAGCCTCCATCCTGAAAAGCTAAAGCTTGGCATAGACAAAGAGGGTCTAGCCCCATTTTACAGGTGGAGAAGTGAGGTCACTGTAATTAGGCATCTAAATTCCTTTGGATCTGGAGGCCAATTGACATGTCCACACAGGAACCCTGTAGCAGAATGAGGACTTGAATCCAGGCTTCATGAGCCCTAGCCCAGGGTTTCACCCCAAGACCACCTTCTTCACACAGGCAGCATGTTCTTCAGGAGATGCTGGCCTTGGAAGACTGGCTCCGTTTCTGTTCGAGTACAACCATGAAGAGTCACTGCGACTCGGCTGAGGACTCCTTGAGGAGCTGCTGGGGGTGAGCACGCCAGTGAACGCACCACCAGGAGGGCTGCACGCTCCTGCAAGCTGCCACTCTTGTCTTCAGCAACCCAACAGGAATGGTTGTGTCTGAACAACATGGCCAAGGCAAGGTGCCAAGACTCTCATCTGTGGTCAGAGGGTCCCCAAAGCAATGTTTCTTGCCATTTCATACCTTGCCAAGATGGGTTCAAGAACTGAAAGGTGCCGTGGGTCTGTAGAGCAATACAGTCACCTGCGGTGTCAGGTTCCCACCCAATGTTTGTTGGATCTTAGACTCCAAACAGAGGAGGGCTGGAAGGAACCCCAGGAGGTATCCAGTCCAACCCCAAACCCCACTAAATCATCCCAGCCAGGGCTTTGCCAAGTTGGGCCATAAAAACCTCCAAGGATGGAGAATCCACCACCTCCCTAGGTAACCCATTCCAGTGCATCTTCTCTCCAGTAACTGGTTTCTCTAGATGTGGAAAGTCGCCACATCCTCCAGCAAAGAAGAAACACATTCCCTGATTTAGATATTCATCGCTGTCCAGGAGCACAGACCAGTGTAGTTACCGAAAACGGTTTACAAGCGACGTATTATCTTGCTTTGTTTCCTGGTCTTGCTTGAAGACTAGCGGGCTCTGTGGGGAAGCCTGTGATCTGCAGCCAGTCTGCAGCGCCAGCCTGGAGCACAGAGGAGTGAGCTGTGCCTCTCTGCTCTGGGGCACAGCCCGCTTCGTCTCTCTCTGCCTTTGGGGTTTTTTGTGTTGGGGTTCCAGGCTCCAAGACATAAAGTTGTGCTACATTTCAACCAGCCAGCAAGAGCACGTTATGTTTTTAGCTAGCATCTCTGTGTACGCACCCTATGAGCATTACAAGAAGGTCTCTCGACCAGAGGTGTCTAATGTTGTTCTGCAATAGCTACCTGAGTCTAGTAACTGTAAGGGAAGCCGCACACCACGGGAAGGCGTATTGTAAAGTGCTGGGACCGACCGACCTCCTGCTTGGATGACAAGGCTCTTGGCTGTCGAGCTGGCCAGCATTTGGTGCAACCACAGACTTCTGACCAGAAAGGAACTGCTCTGAAGCACCTCAAGCTGACGAGTGGTGCATGGAGAAGTCTGCGAGCTCGCCTCTCAAGTCCTGCTTGGTTCAGAAAGCCCATCCCACTTGTAATGGGCACTGCGAGCAGCCCAGGGGCATCTCTATGGGCAGAGGTCGGAAGAACGGCTATGTTGGGTCAGACCAACAGGCCATCCAGTCCAGTCATCCTCAGACTGAGGCTCACGACACCTGTAGCCCTTTACAGCACATGATACTAAAACACTGTGATATAATTTTTAACCAGGCTAAGTTATTAATCAATCCGGATGCTTTTCATCATGTTATTCACCAACTGTAGAGGATAAAATAATACTAGATCTGTCTGATTATTGGTGAGCTAGCCCAGTATCCTGTTTAATTCAGTCTTGTCCCCATGCTCAGGGTTTAACTGATCACCACATTTGGGGTTGCGACAAAATTGTCCCCCAGGACAGATTGGGAGAGGACGTAGGTGGTTTTCGCCTTCCTCTGTAGCACGGGACATGGGACAGACCTGGCCAGGACCACAGCGTCCCCTACAACCCAACCAGTTTGCGCAGGTTGTGACAGGTCAGGGTCAAGAAGGGAGCGTCCACCTAGCCAGGGAAGGAGACGATGGACTGGGAGGAGAGAAGAGAGAGGTCTGACAGTGCCATGGTGTGGATCTAGGAGAATGGGCCCTCAGAGCATGGCTCCGTGCTCCCCGTGGTGGGTCACTGCTGTAACCGCTAGTTAATCTGCTAGCCAAGTCTTTCTACGCTGTGAGCCTGAGCACCAATAAACCCTTCTGACTCCCACACTGGCCGAGAATCCCTCTGACTGGGAAGCAGGGTGCTGGGCCGTCCCCATGGCGGGACTCCATGGGACCCTCCAGGGATGAGGCTCAGACAGGGGGATTGCAGGTGATGCAGGGGTTGGACGCTCTGAGGCTGGATTTGGGAGCTGTGGAGACCCGGGATGGACTGGGGCAGACGCCACCGTGGCAGAGTCCCGATCAGCGGGGACCCAGACGTGATTCCTGAGAGGCTCCATCACCCCCTCCCACAAGTGTGCCCACGTATACATCACACTCCCCAGGCTTTGATTTCGCCTCTTGTTATCTCCATGGCACGGATGGGGAAACTGAGGCCCAGCAGTCTGCCATGCACCCAGTCTAACTGAGTGCAACACCCCGTGGGCGTTGATGGCTCCAAGGCCTACACGCACCCAACGCCTCTCCTCTGCTGACTCACTGGAGCCTTGTCAAACCCCAGCATCAAGCAAGGGCTCCTGCTCCGTTCGGTGGGGTCTATAGAGGGATGTGGGGCCCCTGGCAGGGTGGTCAGCGGCAGGGATAGCCTCTTCGTGGCTGCCACCAGCATGGCATTTGCAATGGCCAGGCCCACTGGGAACACAGGACATGAATTTGTGACACTCGGCTCCACGCCTGGCTGGAGGCAACCCCCCGCCACCCACCCCAACTTGGTCCTTCCTTCGCCTTTCTCTTGGATCACTCCTAGACCCGGGGTGTCCGTAGGGGCGAGCAGGCTTGGGGGTTTGGCCAGCTGAGCGCATCCCTTGGCCTGCACACGTGTGTGACGGGCACGCACACGTGTGTCACCTTGCAGCATCCCCACACTTCTCCTTTCCACGCAGCTCCTTTGCCTCCATCAGGCCACAGCAGCCACAGGGTCTCCACCTGCTCCCTGCAAATCCTACTGTGCCCACAGTCGGGGGGGCCAGGATCAGGTTCCCCCCGGCATATCAGGGAGCTGCTGTAGCACAGGCTGATGCAATTGTTACCCGGAGGGAGGCCGCAGTTTGCACTGTGCAGCCTGCACGCTCGCGCTCGCTTTTCTCCCGGCTCTCCCTCCTTCCCCCCGCCCAGCTCTGCAGTGCCTGGTACACACCCTGCTTTCTCTCTACAGCAGAGGGGGGAGAAAAACCCTGCTGACATCATCCAGCATGACAGGGCTCTTCAAGCACCAGCGGGCCCGTCCCCCCTCCTCGTGAGCTGCACTCATGCACTGGCTCCCGAGGACCGCTACAGCACAGCCTCCATCCACATCGCGAAGGCTGGCTGGGGGCCAGGCAGGTCGCAGAGCCCGTTCTGGGCTGCCGCGCGACCCACGCACTGGCCTCTCCGATTAGCCTTGGGATTCCTGCCTCGCAAGGACATCGACAGCCAGGGAGACGCGCGCCGCACATTCCCTCCCGGGCCTGCTGGATTTGGGGACGCTCCGGATGACAGATCATGCCTGGAGACGCCGCCGAGGCTGAAGGGGCTCTGCTGCGAAAGGAGCCTGGCATCCTGCGGCCGTCGGAGGCCGGTGAGTGCGGGAGGGGAGCCCTGGCACCTCTCCCGGCGCCGTGAGTTGGCGAAGTTGGTGCGCGCCCTGCCGGGGAGCAGCCCCCGGGCCTGGGGGTGTGAAGGGGCTGCATGAGATGCTGGGGAAGCAGCCCCTGGAGGGGACGGCATGGCCAGGGAGAGGGGATGTTGGAGGCGGCTTTGGTGATGAGCCAGGGCTGGATGGGGGAGGCGGGAGGCTGTCCCCAGAAGTGATGGCCTGGGGGAAGCCAGTGAGCAAACTGGAGAGAAAATTTGGCTCGCGGGGTGATAGGAGAGGGGCGTGAGTTTGTCTGGGGGCAGGGCTTTTAACATGGCTGGGACCTGGGGGCTTAGCCCACCATCAACAGCTGGCTCGGGGCTAGGGGGCCAGCAGACCCCCTGTTCTGGGGGTCCCCGATGATCCTGGCCGGGGGTGTGGGGGGATAGCTGGCACACACAAGCCTGACAGCTGCCGTTTCTCCTCCCAGGCCAGGCTCGTTCCCTTTCCCGGGGGGAGCAGGCAACGATCTGGGCCCAGCCCCCTCCCCATCTGCTGGGGCAGCTCGCCGGGGACCCACAGCGCCCTGCAAAGTCAGATGAGCACGCCCTTGCTCCGTGACCCTCCCTGGGGCGTGTCCGGCCGAGCCGTGGGCTGCACTGACCTTCCTGGGCTGGGAACGCGGGGGGGGGACTGGCCTCTCCTATGGCACCTCTCCACCACAGAACGCCTGCCCCTCCTTGTTTGGAGAGGGGAAACTGAGGCATGGGCGGTGACAAGGGCTGCTCAGTGACAGCGCTGGGTCTCTCCTGAGTCCCAGGACCAGGATGGGCATGAGGCTGATGTTTGAAATGAACCTGAGAGGGGGCATTTCACTGTCCTGGAGGGACTCGGCCTCCTTCCCTGGACACTGCTGAGTTGTCCCTATCGCACAGAGTGACTCAGACACTTTCCAGGAGCCCACGTCCGGCCCCTGCAATACACGAAAGGAACCTCTTGGATCCCCGAGCTCCTCTGCCCCCCCGTTCCAGAGCCCCTGCCCCCCCTGGAGTGGGCCCAGATGCCCAGCTCCACCCTGGACAATCAGTCAAGCTCTCTAGCCCCATTTGATAGATGGGGAAACTGAGGCAGCCAGCAGTGCAGTGACAATCAATGGCAAGAGACAAAGACGAGAACCCTGGAGCCCTGATCTGAGGCCAGCCCTTGAACCACAAGGCCACATTTCTTTGGGAATGGGCTGCAGCGATGCCGGGACAGGCTGTGCCCTCTGACACCACAGGGCTCCTGTGCGCTCCTTCCCTCCTGCCTTTCTCGGCCCCGATCCCAGGTCACCAGAGAGCCACAGCCACTGAGCCATCTGAGCGAGGCATACGGGCCTGGCCATGGCCGAGCGCAGCGAGCAGCCACAAGTGGTACGGAGGCCACCGGCTGGAGCCAGGGCTGAGGAGCAGAGACCGGTGCTGCGGGGTGCCTCCTGAATCCAGGGTGTCACCGCAGCTGACAGGGAGGGAATTCCCTTCCCAGATAATATCCTGGTCTCGTCAGAGGCTCTGACAAGAGGGGTCTCCAGCAGCACCAGCGTCTCCGCTCTCTCTCCAGCCTCAGGATCTCAGTCCTGGCAGCACCTGGGCCTGGGGGGACCAGTTCTTCACCCCCAAAATGCCTTCGGAGAGCAGGGCTGGAGCCGGAAGCCTGGGTGGCTCGTGTGGGGCAGCTGTCCCTGACTCTCTGTCCCGCACCATGACGTTTGATCTGGGTCTTGCCCTGCATCGGCATCGTGTCCATAACTGGGCTGCCAGGATGGGGAGGTCAGACCCAGCTGGGTGGGATCATCCAGCACCATAAGGCCTAAAATCCCTTCTGTATGTGAGAGGGGCTTTTCCCTGGCTTCGCCCCGTTAGCAGGCTGGTGAAGGTCAAACCGCTGGGCAGAGCCATGGGCCACAGCCCTCAGTGCTCACCTCTTCTGGGTGGGGCAGCGAGGGAGGGTATCGTCTAGCAGTGAAAGCCGGGGAGGAGAGAAGCAATGTGTTCGGTGCGTGTGGTGCAGTTTGGACCACAGAAAACTACACGCTCCTGGTCCCAAGGGGCTCCGGGGCTAAACTGGACCAGCAGAGTCCAAAACGGGCCAGCACTTTCTCTCCCCAGCCATTGCCAAGGCTCCGTATGAGCCGAGACACGGCGCTCTCTCTCTCGGGGCCTCAGTGTCTCCATCTGTAAAATGGCAAGCAGCACCCTGCCACATGGGCAGGTGTGAAGGGTAACGAAAGCATGTTCAGAGAGTATTTTTGAGGGAGACACAAGCAAAGGGCACTGGGTTTTTATTAGCAACATGCATGTGCACACAGGAACGTGCGCCAGGATGTCTGTGTCCGTTTGTGGGGCAGGTGCGTGCCGATCTCCTGTGTGTGTACAGCAGGATGTGTGTTTCCTTCTGTGGGATGGATGCATACAGGTGTGTGTGCTTGTCTCAGGCTGTATGGGGGGGTGTACAGCTGGATATGCACCTTTGGATGCACACGCCTGTGCACACACTACAGTGTGGTGCCTCCCTCTGTGGGATGGTTGTGCACAGACATTTGTGTTGGTCTCTGCCTGTGCTGTGTGTTAGTACGGGGGGGTGTGTGTGTGGGTCTGTCTGTGTGGTGGGTGTGTTCAGATCTCTGCGTGCGTCTCCCTCTGTGGTGGGCGTGCAGGGCTCTCTGTATGCATGCGCTTGCCGGCAGATTTGTGTGTGTTTTGGCAGGGGATGATTTCATACGTATTTTAGAAGAGCTTTGGGCTACCGGGGGGGGACCTGACACAGCATTTAAAATGGCTAGAAACCAATGGCCAGGCTGAGCAGGGGAGAGGCAGAGAGACAGAAGAAAGGCAAGTAGCCACATTGGAACAAATGCAGCTGGGAAAACAAGAGCACTGAAAAGCCGAGGGCTAAGAAGCTCCATGTCCCAGTCTCTGGGTCCTGGCACAGCAACTCCATCATACCTGCCGTCCTGGCACATAAAGCAGAGCTGGCCCATGAGCTGGACTTAGGACTTTAGGCTTTAAATAGCCAGAAGGCCTTGAAATCACTGGCTACTCCATCCTTTTCCTCTCCTGGAAGCCTTTCCCGAGAGCACTGCGGGGACTCACTAGCTCTGTGTCTTGGCCCCAGCCAGTGCAGATAAAGGTTTAAAATCTTTGGTGAGCTCTTCAGTATGTTGCGTGGGGATGAATGGGTGGGAGCACATTGTTCAGCACTGAGGGGGTTAACTCGAAATACATACTGGAAAGGGCTCTGAAGTTTTTGGTCTCCTGTTTGTCCTGCTCTAAGAGGAGTCTAAGCAGTTTGAGGGGAGCTCGCTGGGTTTGATACCTCTAGTTCAAAGGGCTGTCGGGCTTGGCTGAGCTCACAAATGTAGATTTGAGAAAAGACCCTGATTTCCAACACTGGGAATCCCACTCTGGTTAAAAAGGTTTTGCAAAGCCTCCTGTTAAGGGAAAGGGCTCCATGATTTTTCTAGAAATAGGATTTTCAGTAACAAAGTGATAAGAGGGAACCTGCAATAACATAACAAGCCTCCTTAACTGGGCTAAAGCAGCCATTAGGACGGCGTCACAGCTGGGATGTGAAACTGATGAGTGACTGACTGGGCTATTTTCATTGTCCCACTTGGGAGAAATTCCATTTTGCTGCAACAATCATGTTATTTGCCACACAGATAAGGAAATGGGCTTTTAACTGCATGGTGCCTTATGCTGCAGCCTTTCTCCTCAAGTTCATAGCTTCGCAGGTAGATCCTGGCCTCGGCAGGCCAGGCACACAAGGGTTACTTGCAAGAGAAAAACAAAAAAGGAGTTCTGTGGCAATGAAGGATAAAAAATTTATTTATTGCATGAGCTTGAACTTTGCAAGAGAAAGAGTTTGCGGGGCCAGGAGTTTTAACCTCACAGTGCCTTTTTAAAAGAAAAAAAAAAAAAAACAGACCTGATGCAACTGCTGAAAAACAACCATCCTTTTAAAGCACCAGCAACATCATAGCTTCTGGTTTTTGTGGATGCTAAAAAACAAGTCATGTTTTCTTTGCTGGATTTCAACAGCACCTAACTAAACGACCCCCACACACCATTGCAGAGCAGTGCTCAGCCGATATGCCTAGTGCTGTGTAGACAGAAAGTGGCCATTGCACAGATTCACAGATTTTAAGGTCACTGGGCTGATTCTGGCCATCTAGCCTGATCATTTGTCCACCACCAGCCACAGACCTTCCCATCACTCCTGTGTCTGGCCCGTACCTTGGGGCTGAGCTAGACCAGATTATGTCTTTTAAAGATACCCACTCTTGATTTAAAGACCTCAAACCCCAGTGTGTGCCAAGATGCCATTAAAGGGGGCAATGTTGTTAACCCCAACAGACATGTTTAATTTGAAAAGATCTCAAACCAGGTGCAATCTGTGTGTCCTCCCCACCCCCTGTCAGTCCCATAGAAAAAAAGCGTTTGACAAAGAATAAAGCACCCATCCATGGTCCCTTGCATTGCAGCTCCCCATTTCAACCCTTGATGATGGCCAGCCTCCAAAATCAGCATGGTTAAGGTGGTCGCTAGTGACAGAAGAATTTTCAAAACAAGCAGCCTCTAAAATCTTCTGTGATCATGTTGTTTGCTTTCTGCTTGGCGGAGGCTGCTCAAAAGGTGCTGGGGGCACTGGAAACGTACCCACGTCGCACGTCATTCCTCAGCACACTACAAGCTATGTATGCAACAGACAGCGCTCCTTTTACTCCTGGCTGAGCTGCAGCCACCTCTGAGGTGGAGGACACCCTCCAAAACAGTGTCTGGGAGTCTAGAGAGGAGGCCACAGGCGGGGCAAGCTCTCCTTTAGCCAGGCAGTAGCAGCTCACCTGTTCACCTCTGACAAAGCCCAGCTTCCAGCTCCTCAGAGTGGTTGAAGTAGGATCAGCTATATTTAGAGAAGGACGTTAGAGCAAATCCCTGTTGTGCTGTGACAGGTCTCGGCAAAGCCTAGCATAAGGATCCTGGTTGCAAGGTCTCAGCCAAACAATCTAGTAACCCTCGCAGGCCTGGATAAGTAGAGCCCTGCACAGATACAAATACATGGATCCATATCCAACCTGCATCCGCAAGAAATGGCCCGTGGATATCTGTGTTGTACCTGCGGACGTGGATATAATGAGAATATCCATGGATATCCATGTATTTGCAGGGCTCTAGCTCTGTGCAGGTAAAAATATGTGGCTCCGTATCCGATTTGCATCCACAAGAAATGGTCCATGAATATCCATGTTTTATCCACGGATGCAGATATCTGCAGATTTGCAGGGCTCTATGGGTAAGCGTTTATGATCACAAGCAGGACTAGAAATCAGGAGCTGCTGTTCCACGTGTACAGGCCCTAGCACTCGAGCAGCACGGAAACCCTGAGAGCCGCCACAGCAGCATTTGTGTCACCCAGTGCAGGCAGCCTGCTCACTCACGTACTTCACTCTCCATCTAGGTGAGTGGCCATGAGTGCAATTATACACCAGCCAGTTCAAGAAATAGTGGCTATACACCGGCCATCAGGAAGTTTAGACTTGAAATTAGATGCAGGTTTCTAACCATCAGCAGAGTGAAGTTCTGGAATAGCCTTCCAAGGGGGGCCGTGGGGGCCAAGAAACCTAGCTTGTTTCAAAACTCAGCTGGATAAATTTATGGAGGGGATGGTGGGACGGGACAGTCTAGTTCGGCAACTGACTGCTCTTTGCCCACCGGTGGTGGATATGCCCGTGGCCTGAGAAGGGATGTTAGATGGGTTGGGTGACGGAGAACTCTTTCCAGGCGTCTGGCTGGTGAGTCTTGCCCACATGCTCAGGGTTTAGCTGGTCTCCACGAAAAGGGCTAACAGGCAGCTCTTCCACTGCTCTCCAGACCTTTTGCTTTGCATCTCAGGTTGCCGACATTTTCTCCATGCTCTTGGAGTGGGGCTGAGCTCCCCTAGCACCCCTGACTCCCAACCTTTTCAGCTCTCATTAATATCACTCCTGTGGGTGAATTCGAGGCTGGGGGCAGCACCGCGCTGCCAGGATTGGGGCTGACCCTGTTTTCAGAGCTGGCCAGTGCAGACAGCAGCCAGACTCGTTTCCCCCACCCACTAGCCACTGCTGAGGCACCTCAAGACGGGGCACCATGGCTGACGGGGAGAGCGGGGTTCGGTCTCCAGGGTTTAGCCAGTCCATGACTCTTTGTTGGAGGCAGAAAAGGGGCCGGTTTGGAGGTATGGCCAGGGTTTAGGGTAACTGGGAGGTTTTTCTGAAGCTGCTCACACTGTAAAGCCAAGTCAAGGCCATGGTTTTGCCCCTACTAAACATGGTCCCCATCTCCCGCTCTTCTAAACTGAACTGGAGTTGCCCTCAGCCAGTATGGCCAGGACCATTTCCTCGCTGGTGGGGCTCTCTGTTCCCCCTATCCCTGCTGCTGGCCCCGGCTCATCCCGGTCAAGGCAACTGCTCCCACAGAGCCCTCTGCCTAGGAGAAGGGGGCAAGGAGGTCCCACCTGTGTGCCCGACTACGACTGTGCGGCCGGCCTCGGTGGTGGTGAATAGGAGACAGGCCAGGTGTCTGCACTTCTGACACCACTGAAGGCAGCAGTTACCCCGGCGCGGATGCTGACCCACAGAGCTGCTCCTGAGATGAACTCTTACAAAGCAGCCCACTACGTCTAAAGACAGGTGAACAAGTGTGAAAAATTGGGACCAGGAGTGGGTGCTGATGTAAGAAAAAGCCCCAGATGTTGCAACCGCCTCTGTAAACTCAGGCTGTCCGGTCACCCCCTGGCTAGCCTTGTGCTTATGGTGCCAGACTGGGACCTAGGCAACCGAGTTCATCCCTCGGTGGGTCACTTTAGTTCTTTGTGCCTCAGTTCTCCCTGGAAAGGAAGTCAGGGCACGCCTGCATCTCTTCTGGCCAGGTGCGTGGCGACTGGTGACCTCTCCAGAGCAGCAGCCGCATTTGGAGCTTTGTAGCCTGACACAAGCTATAACCTCGCTGAAGGCATAGTCGGCTTATGCTACGACATGGGCAGGGAGAGTTCAGCTGGCCCGGGCTCCTTTGGGGTTGAATTCCCCACGGGAACTGGCTTCCAACAGACAGCACGCAGTGTCCACACCCACGCAGTCTGTGACCTGCCCAGGGGCCAAGGGAAGAAATGGCCTGGCTGATGGGATGAGCATGTCGTGACCCCATGGCCAGCTAGCTTGGGGCAAAGACATCCTGCTGGATTAGCAGGGGGTCAGAGCCAGCCACCTGCTCTCTCTGCTTTACTTTAGTACTCGCCTCTCTCCTCCACCTGCTTTCACTTTGTGGGCCTGGAGCTGGATGGCAATTTGGGCGATACGGTTTGTCCACACAGATCTTCTGAGGTCCCACAAGCCTGACCCATGCCACCCATCTGCATTTCCACCTGCCCCGAGTCTTTCACTGCACCACCGAGTCTTTTCCCAACCGGCCGCCCGGTGTGGGAGCTGCGAGATGTATGGAGTTAGGCTGCATTGATCAACTGGCATCTGGCTACCTCCGTCTCCACCCCTCTGCTTGTGGAGGCCATCTCTAAAGGGAATCTACTGCAGAAAGTGATGCAGGCTGCTCTAAATCTGCCAGTGTGGAGCCGCTCTCCTGGCTCCCAGGCAGAAGGCATTACTCCGCTGAGATAGAAAACTAAGAGGTCCCATCCTGCTGGCAGCACAATATGTTTTGTGGGCCACTGTGCACAAGTTTGGGTGAACTTGGCAGGTTGGTACAGCCTGTTTCCCTGACCTTCTGTCGTCGGCTCAACTGGGTACTGTGGTTCTCTTCACTTCCCAGCCTAAATGCTGTCACATTTAGCCTGGCTCTGAGCTGCTGAGACCAGCCGCTGAATTCAGCCCCGAGACTGGGCACATCCCTTCCCGCTTGCCAGCAGTGGGCTTTGGGATGCTGCAGCTTGACAGGCTCCTGGGAAGAACAACTCCCAGGCAAAACCTTTGCCACGCTGCCATCCAGGCTGAGCAAAGAGAGCAATTTAAGGATTAACAAACCTTTCATGTCCACAGGGCTATTTAACCAGCAAATAGCCCCAGCACCTGGGAACTCCACCAGGTCGGAGCTGGGAGCAGACTGAAATAAGCCCAGGCTGGTGGAAATGCAGCACTGGAAGAGTCCATGGTTAGTGCACTCGACTGGGATCCAGCAGACCTAGGGTCAGTCACTTCATCTGGCTGGGCCTCTGTTCTCCAGCTGTAAAATGGGGCTAATGACCCTTCTTCTCTCCCATCCTTTGGCTGTGGGCTTGGGGGGCCAGGGCCCATCTTTTGCTATGTATTTCTGCAGCATTAGCACTGCCACGGCTTGGCCTCCGGGCACACATGCTCAGCCTGCCTGTAATGGAGATAACCCCACTAAGCAAAGGGGCCCCAGCAGCCCTCACCCCCGCCCGCATCACTGAAGCCAGGAGGCTAATCATCTGTCATGGCCCAGCCAGCCTTTTACCAACGCTCACCTCGAGATGGGAACGACGAGGCCATTGGGGGAGACTCTGCTCAGTTCATATCTGGGGTCAGGGGCCCTGCAGCCCGGCATCGCCCCCTGCCAACTGGCCTGCCAGCTCCTCTGTGGCTTTTCTGGGGGAGGGGGAACGTAACCTAATCACACACTCATCCTCTTAGCAGCCCATGAAGCCTGTTTACCTCCAGAGCAGCCAAGGGAGAGGAGATTTGACTGAGCCAGTGAAACACAAGGTCCCGGCAGAAGACCGGAGGGGATTTCCACTCCCTGCGGGTGGTACGGGCAGAAAGGGACACCCCACATGGCTAGGGAATAACTCCAGAGCCAGACCTGGAGAAGGGAGCCCTTCAGGCCGCCCTGGTGAGCATCATTAGCATGCAAGGCCTCCCAAGCTCTCTGGGAACATTAGCTAATTAATCCTCCCACCCTGCTTGCTTTGGATTATCAGCCTCTTCCCCTGAACAGATGGGGGGGAAACAGAGGCACCAAGAGCAGGTGAGCAGCTGGCTATGGAGGGAGCTATGCTGGGGCTGGGACTCCTGGCGGCCGGCTCACCCACACACCCTCTGCAGTCCACTGGCAGGAGCCAATTTGGTGGCTCTTTCTGTTGGGAGAAAGCCAGCTGCCGGCCTGGTGGATTCCTACAGACACGGCGCCAGCTTCACTAGTGCGAGGAGACAGCATCACTGTGCTCTGCCCTGCTACAGCCACGCCTCCAAGCGTTCCCACAGTGCACACGTCACCGGCTGCCTCAATTTACCTCTCCCAGCGCCATCACAGCAGGGCACCAGTGTGGGGGATTAGCCGCTCCACACAGAGTTTGGGGCCTGGGGCTCTGGGGTGTAACGTGTTCTAGTCTTAGTTCTGTCAATAATGCTTGGGTGACCAAGTGTGAAAAATCAAGACAAGAGATGGGCAGCAATAGGCAGCTGTATAAGACAAAGCTCCAGACCTTCAGACTGTCTGTGCAAAACTGGGACGTTCGGTCGTCCAGCTGAGGTGAATCATGGCCCTGTTTTCTGCCTCAGTTTTCCCATCTGTAAAATGGGAGCATGATTACTGCCATCCTTTATAAAGTGCTTCGAGAACTGAGAATACAGCTAATGAGGGCAACACAAGCTGGGATTACTGATGTTCCTGTGCTGCTGCTCCTGGTCTTTGCTTTCTTTCTTTCTTTCTTTCTTTCTTTCTTTCTTTCTTTCTTTCTT
>ML681964.1:76811998-76921748 GCA_007922195.1 Podocnemis expansa
CTTTCTTTCTTTCTTTCTTTCTTTCTTTCTTTCTTTCTTTCTTTCTTTTTCTTTCAGCTGAATTTTTTGCTCCTGTGTCTCTAGCTAGTGTCCTGGGGGCGCAGGGGGGCAAAGGCAGAATCAACTTGTTTCCACATCCTGGGGCTCCATACAATCATGGGAGCCTGCCTGCCCAACTCCCCCAGTTTGGGTTCTCCAGAGGGACCCCCTTATTTCATGGCCCTTCCCCTTCCTCAAACCACCCATGGCTTTGGGGCCCTGAGACTGTGCCTCTCACCCCAGGATTTCACAGATGCCAAGGGCAGACGAGACCGCTCTGATCATCTGTTCTGGTCTCCTGGATAGCACAAGCCAGAGACCTGCACCAAAGTAAAGCCTAGAGGAGATCTAGGGTCTAGTGCCCAGATTGTCAAAGGTCCCCAGCAGCTCCTATTGCCCCCAACAGCCAGGAGCCCCTCCATGTCTGTTTTCCCACCCTCCTGTCCCCACGTCTCCCAGAACCAGGCATGTGATCCTCCAGCTTTGGCCCGGCAATATCTGGCCTAGATCTACGCATGCCTGTTCCCAGGCAAGGTATAGGGTGTCCGAGTGGGTGGCTGCGGTGAGGCAGACAAGAAGCCGGCTGCAGGTGTAGCGCCGTATACCCTGGCCCAGCTGGGATCATGTAACAGGCCCCAGCTGGAGTCACTCTCGCTCCGGGCTCGGGTAACGGGAGGATGAAGGTCACCCCCGGCCTGGAGAAGGATGGGAAGATGAGCCCTGGTGGTACCGGGAGAGGAGGCAGCAGCTGGCGAGTCACTAGCAGGCTTAGTGAACTCACAATTCAAAATGATTTGGACAAACAGGTGAAATGGTCTGAGGCAAACAGAATGAAACTCAATAAAGACAAGTGTAAAGTACTCCGCTTAGGAAAGAACAATCCATTGCATACATACAAAATGGGCAATGACGGCCTAGGAAGGAGCGCTGCGGAAAGGGATCTGGGTGTCATAGTGGACCACAAGCTAAATATGAGTCAGCAGTGTAATGCTGTTGTGAAAAAAGCAAACACCATTTTGGGACGTATTAACGGGAGAATTGTAAGACACAAGAAGTAGTTCTTCTGCTCTACTCCACCCTGATTAGGACTCAGCTGGAGTATTGTGGCCAGTTCTGGGCGCCTCATTTCAGGAAAGATGTGGGGAAATCGGAGAAAGTCCAGAGAAGAGCAGTATGAATGATTAGAGGTCTGGAACGCTTGACATATGAGGGAAGATTCAAAGAGCTGGGTTTGTTTAGGCTGGAAAAGAGATTGAGAAGGGACATGATAACCGTTCTCAAGTACCTAAAATGCTGTCACGAGGCAGAGGGAGAAAATTTGTTCACCTTAACCGCTGATGACAGAACAAGAAGCAATGGGCTTTAATTTCAGCAAGGGAGGTTTAGGTTGGACGTTAGGAGAAAAAGTCCTGATTGTCAGGGTGATTAACCACTGGAATAAGTTGCCTAGGCAGGTTGTGGGATCTCCGACATTGGAAGTGTTTAAGAGCAGGTGAGACGGGCACTTGTCAGGGATGGTTTAAGAGGGTCCTTGGTCCTGCCATGAGTGCAGGGAACTGGATTTGATGATCTCTCATGGTCCCTTCCAGTTTCTAGGATTCTAGTATTTTTGCACAGGGGCTGGGTGCTAGGGATCCCCAGGCTCTCTGTCACTTCCTGCCCTTAGTACCCTAAATTTCTATAGTCTGTCGGCATTTAATACTGACCCCTGGGGAAGTCAAGCACCCAGTGATGGGGGCTGTGACAGGATCTGGCTACATGTTGAGCTCCATGAAGATTCAGGGCAGTGACGGCCCCTTTAACTGATGGGACCCCCCACAGCAGGGGTCAGGATTCCTCCTGTGGGTGGGAGGAAGCAGGTTTTGTGGCGACAGCAGAGATCTTAAATCTATTCCTGACTGCCACTGACTCACCAGGTGCCATCTCCACTGCTCTTCTCTGCCTCAGTTTCCCCTTCTGTAAAATGGAGCTAATAGCACCAGCCAGGGCCACTGGAGACTGTGAGCTGATTAAAGGTGTGTCGTGATTCTCTGGTTGTGGTAATAATGAGATCTGTGGGTTTAAGGTGTTATGGAAACACACAGTGTTGTTACACACCCGAGGCCTAGCTACCTTGCTGCCACCTTCCTCACGTGTATACCTGGGCTGGAAAGTGTCACCTTTTTCAACCCTTCCCCTTCCACAGCAATCAGGTTTGCTAGTGCAAGACATCTTAAGCCCCCCATATCCTGGCCTCAGGCTGTGTGTACCCTGCTGTGGAAACCAGAGGGCAGATGGTTGAAATGTTGCCTCATCAAGAGCAACTCCATAGATAGAGATTCAAAGAAATCCTCGGCAGCCAGGTAGCTGCCGATGTTGATGTTGTCAGCCAGCCAACGTGCTCGTCCTACATCTACATCACATGGAAGGTGACAGGGACACGAGAGCAACGTGACGTTTCTTTGGGGGGGGGTCTTAGCCCTGCAGTCACACTTGTCCTGTTTTTAAATTGTAAACTTCATGTTGACCAGCCCTGCTTCCAACTTGTGGCTCTTTAAACGATGAGCATGTTTTCCCTCAAAGTCTATTTAGTGTATTTGCTGCCGTCACCCCAGCCTGCATGTTTCAGTGACCAGCATGCTTTAAAATATATATATATATATATATATATATATATATATATTGAGACAGAACAGAACGGAAACAGAATATTTGAAATGTTCCATGCTCCCAAGGCCCATCATGGGAGGACTTCGTACAGGTCGCATCCCTGCCCTATGCCTCAGTTTCCCTGTCTCTACAATGGGGAGGATGATACCATCCTCCTTTGTAAAGCACTTTGAAATCTATTGATCAGTGCTATAGAAGAGTTGGGGTCTTATGTTTTCTGCCAGCATCGTTCATCACAAGGGGGCTCCATAGTGCTGTAGAAATTATGCTCAAGAGCCTGTTGGTTCAGCCCCCCCTGCAGAGTAGCTACCTCTGGGGAGGAACGTGGCAGCTGACTAACACCACACAGCAATGCCATAGTGCAGTGTAGGTCAGAATAGCTGAGCCAGTTAAAACACAGGGGAATTTCGGGAGGCAGAACGTAGTAACCCAAGTTGGAACAGAGGAAATAAGTTGGCAGGATGCCCGTTAACTAGTCCTCTTTGTAAATTCTCTGCCATTGGTTTGGTAATTACAAAGGGCAGAAGAAAACCTGCCCCGGTTGGCTGTTGTAAAGGTCTACGTAAATATGTCACCCCAAACGCTGGTTTGAAAGACAAGGAGCTCTGTCAAAGTTGCCAGAATGGCAGGAAAGGGGTGTCTCTGTGGGATTTCCCAAGGTACAGAGCCAGGTTATAGGTGAACGTTATATGTTGATTCTTTCTTCCCTCTCCTTCCTTAGAATATCCAGAGTTAACTGATCTGGGGCCAATCTTGCAGGACAAAAGGAGATTGGGATCGGGCCCAGCTGTAGGTTAAAAATCCTTGGGGAGCCAGCCACCTTCAGGTGAATGATACTGGTTGGAAAGAGGGCATTTCTTCTCTTTGCCCAGTTTGAGGCCAGGGATATATTCTCCCTGTGGTCATTGGCATGAGCTGCAGTCCTTTTGCTACATCCCTGAGCGGTGTAAAGGAACATCCCTTTGCTGCTGACAGCCATTTCCCGTCTCACGCCCACCACTGACTGGCCCGGAGACTCCAGATCCCTCTTGGGCAGTTAGAACGGGGTGAATCGGAGCCATAATCTCCATCCACGGTGCAGGACAGGCTGCATTGTGTGCGTCTCACCTAGAAACCATGGCTGGGCTGTTTGACACCCACCTCCCCTCATGTCAGCCTGGGAGAGCATTGCTGGGTGAACTAGACTGTGGGAGAGACTCACCCCACTGATCCAGGCAAACCTACAGGTCAGAGCCAGCTACAGAGCAAGGACATACGCCCACACTCCCCCCTTTGTAAAGAGACAGGCTTTGCAATGGGGACGTGCTAATTCTTCCTGCGCAGGTGAGGTCTTTAGCGGGCCCCAGAACTACACTCACCAAGGTTCAGCCCTGAAACTGCTTCTTCCCAGGATGCCATACGAAGCCCTGAGCAGCAGGGGCAAGAGATTTTAAGGGCATGCAGCAATGTGACCAATGGGACTTAACTTTTCCATGTTCCCTTTCATTCAGGGAGCTCTGAGTACCTTAAACAGGCCACAGAAATAAGGCTTAATCCAGCCTCACAGTGAGATGAGAGACACACACACACAGGGCCTTATAATTAATTGATTTGATGTAGGGAGGGATCACTCCCTTCACCAGTAAAGACAGCCACCTCTGGGGTGGGAGAGGGCAGCTAGCAGCCCACACACCAACAGTGCAGGAAACACTGTGGTGGTGGGAACCTTACCCAAGTTAAGGCTGGGTGAGACACCGAGGCAACACTTACAAGGAAAGTGATGGGATTTTCAGTGGTCACAGCCTTATTTCAAAACCCCTCCAAAAGCCCCACACGTTCCCCACCCGCAGCACAGCCCCAGAGAGAGAAGGGCTCTAAAGCCATTCCCAGGTGTTTCCGCTCCCGCCAGGTCTCCCAGTCTCAGCCGTCACCACCCCAGCCCAAAGTGGGGCAGCTCAGGCAAGCTGACAGGACAGTCCCAACCAGAGGCGTCCCCATTGCCCTGCACAGGAGCCAGGCCCCCAGTAGTCACTACCCCGGCTAGGGCTGCCTTCCCAGGGCGCTGGACCAACACAGCCTCCATCCTCCCCCATTGAGGAGGTCCAACGAGCAGTGACGGTGCCCCACATCCTGGACCCAGCCTAGAGCAGCCAGGGACCCCACAGGCAGAGCCGTAACGCTGCAATCCAGCAACTCTCGCGATTAACTGTGCTTGGGGCCAGCTCTACGAAATGTGGCTTTTAATAGAGCAGCTCTCCAGCACACCCAGGGCAAAGCCCCCTCTGGCCTCCTGAAGTCACAGCCCTGCCAGCAAGGAAAAAGGTAGCTCACCCTGCTCTAGAGGAACCTACAGGAAATTATAGAAAAAACCAAACCGCTCGATGTGGCTTATATAGGGCAGGGTTTCTTAAGCCGCACCTCCTGCCTCCCAGGAGCCATTGCACTGCTCAGGATCCGCCCCCTTCTCCTACCTGATAAAAGCTGGTGTCCCAGGTGGCCCTGCTAGCTTTTGGGGGCAGTTAGGTCTTTTCATAGTGCTGGCTGAGCTCAGAGTTAAAAAAAAAAAGGCTATTTAATTTTCCCTGTGCTGGGCTTGCTGCAGCCCCCCACCTCTCCTGTTTGGGGCAGGGTGTTGGTTGGGTTTGCTGCCTCCTGATGTTAAAGACCAAGGTTTTCTGAGCTTGCCAGGACAGTGGCTGTGGCTCCCCAATGGATGCAGGAGGGGTTCAGCTGCAGCCAGTAACAGGTAATGTTGGGAGCTGGCTGGCCTCTCTGATGGGGTGAGGACTCCCATCTTTTCCTCTGTGGGGCTGGGTGGTAGCTACTCAAGGGTGCTGGCTCTTTCTTTCTTTCTCATGGTGCATGGTGCTCCCTGATGCTCAGAGTCCTAGTGGCTTGGACAGGCTTTTCCCCATAGGAACCTAGCAGTGGGTCCTGCAGGGTGGGGATGGGGGTTTGGGTCTGTTTGTGGTGCCTCTGCTGTTGGGTCCATGGCTGCATGGGCCAGCTCTGAAATTCCCCACATGGTGGCATGTCGGGGCTGGGACATCAGTGGCCTTCCCTCTTGTTCCCAGCTGGGAGCCCTCACCAGCTTTCCTTTCCCAGTCCCATCCTCTGCGGGTGCGACTGGCAGGGGAGGCTGCACCTGTGACAGCCTGGCTGGACTCACGGGTGCTAAGCGTGTTACAGAGCCACTAGCCGCCCCTGAGCTGGGCTAGAGAGCTGGAGGAGGGAACTAGATGCCTGAGCTCTTGCAGCTGTTTCTCTGGGCTGCCCTCGGTTACCTTCTGAGCTTGCAGGGTGGGGATCTGCCTGGGATGATGCTTGAAGCCCTGGTGCTGCTCAGGGCCTGCAGCCTGGCTTGGGGGGAGGTCGGGCAGGTGGTGGGGCTGCTGGAGGGATGCATGAGCACCCCCAGGGGAAATCATGGGCACGGCTCCCTGAACATCCTTCAGGCCAGACCCCCAGATGGGCAGTGGCTGGTCCTGGCAGCCTTGAGGCTGGAGCTCTGGAGCTTTCCTCCTGCCCAGCCCTTACACTCCTGGTGGGCTGCCCTAGTGAGACACTCTGGCAGTGGGGCTGGGCTCAATAGGCTCTCAAGGAAACCCCAAAAAACCCTTCCCACGCATGATTGATTGCACATACTCTGGAGCTGGTTAAGATCAAACACACGGGCTGTGAGGTCATTGGAGCTGGAGCTGGGCAAAGCTTGGCTCAGTATTTGGAGGGGACTCTGCAGGGGTGAATGAGTCCATCGGTAGCCAGCCTTGCCCCCTCGGGGTCAGGTCCGGCGTGTGGAGGTAGATGGTGACGTCTGACCGGCTGGAGGGCCTTGTGACTGTGGCGCCTAACATGGGACCTATTAATTCAATTGGAAAAGATGGGGATTAATGAACATGAAAATGGAAAGGTGGATAAGGAGCTGGTTAAATGGGAGGCTACAGCGGCTCATACTGAAGGGTGAACTGTCCAGCTGGAGGGAGGTTACCAGTGGAGTCCCTCAGGGATCGGTCTTGGGACTGATCTCATCTAACTGACCTTGGCGCACAAAGCGGGACTGTGCTAATAAAGTTTTTCTGATGACACCAGGTTGGGAGGAGCTGCCAATACAGAGCTATTGGAATATTATACAGAATAATCTGGATGACCTTGTAAACTGGACTGTTGAGAATAGGATGAAATTTAATAGTGAAAAGTGCCAGGTCCTGCAGTTAGGGACTAATAAGAAATTTTGCTCTAAGCTGGAGGTGCATCAGTTGGAAGTGATGGAGGAGAAGGAGCACGGGGTACTGGCTGATTTCAGGGTGACTGCATCGCCAGTTTGATGTGGCCATACAAAAGCTAAGGCGATCCTTGGATGCATCAGAAGAGGTATCTCCAGCAGAGACAGGGAGCCGTTAGTACAGTTATACGAGGTGCTGGTGAGACCTCATCTGGAAGATTGTGTGCCGTTCTGGTCTCCCATGTTTAGAAAGATGAATTCAGACTGGAACAAGGTGCAGAGAAGGGCTATGAGGCTGCTTTGTGGAATGAAAACCTGCCTTATGAGAGGAGGTTCAAAAGAACTTGGCCTCTTCAGCCTAACCAAAAGAAGGTTGAGGGGGGATATGACTGCTCTTCATAAATACGTCAGAGGGATAAATACCAGAGAGAGAGGAATTTAAGTTCAGTGCCAATGTGGACACAAGAACTAATAGATAGAAACTGGCCATCAGGAAGTTTAGACTTGAAATTAGAGGCAGGTCTTCATCCAGCAGAGTAGTAAAGTTCAGGAATAGCCTTCAAGAGGAGCTGTTGGGGCTGAATGCTAGCTGGTTGCCAAACTGAGCTTGAATTTATGGAGAGGATGGTATGGTGGAATGGCCTGGTTTGGCAATGGACTGATCATTGACTTCTGGTGGTGGATATGCCAATGGTGTGAGATGGGATGATTGGGGTGGGTTTGGAGTCATTACAGAGAAGACTTTCTTGGGTGACTGGCTGGTGAGACTTGCCCACATGCTCAGGGTTTAACTGATTGCCATCTTTGGGATTTTGGAAGGAATTTGCCCCTAGGTCAGACTGGCAAAGGCTCGGGGGTTGCCTTCTGCTGTAGCATGACTCAATTGCTGGTGGCTTCTCTGTACCTTAAAGTTTTTTAAAGTTCTGATTTGAGGACTTTAATAACTTTGAGGTTAGAGGTCTATTAAGGAGTGGGTGGGAGGGTCTGTGGCTGGCATTGTGCAGGAGATCAGAAGAGATGATCATATTGGTTCTTTCTGATCTTAGATACTGAGTCTTAACCCAACGGGCTTCATACCCCCGTGTCATCCACACACTGCACAATGATTGTCCAGCTAGCCTCTGCCGAGGCTTTCAGGATAATAATGGGCCTGTCACTGCCTCTCCAAAGGCTGCAGGGCTGTTAGTACAGGACTGCAGCTGTGTTCCACCCCAGAGGTGGCTGCATGTCTGTGTGGTGCGTGGTTCAAGCTGTTTAACTCTGTCAAGAGCTCTTGGGATCTTTCCTCTTAAAAATGTCAGACTGGAGGGGACTGTGAAAAATCTAATGCGGCCCCTGCGCTGAGGCAGGCCCAAGTGACCCTAAACCTGCCTGGACTGGTGTTGGTTCAAGCTGTTCTCAAATCTCCAGCAAGGGAATTCCACACTGGCCTTTGGAAGCCTGGTCCAGAGCTTTGCTACCCTGAGAGTTAAATTTATCCTAATACTCTACCCAAAATCTCTTGCTCCAGATTGAGCCCATGACTTCTTGTCCACCTCTCAGGTGCCATTGAGAACAACTGATCCCCATTCTCCAACATGTGTGAAGACTTAGCAGATTCCCCCTATGGTCTTTTTCCAGACTAGAACATGCCTGTTTGGTCTGTTTCTCAAATGTTTTCTAACCTATCACTGGGTGGTTCTTCCCTGGGGTCCTAAAGGGTGGTGCTCAGGACTCACCTGGGCAAAGACACATCAGACAATTCCCTCCTGAGTCTTGCCCAGACACCTCCGTTAATGCACCCTGGAACAGTCCTTTTGCAAGCGTGTCCCATTAATGCCCCATCAATTTGTGGCCTGCTGTAGCCACCAGATCCTTTTAAAGCATTGCTTTACTGCCTCACTGGTTCTTCCCCATCCTGTAGTTGAGCAGTTGATGGTCCCTTCTGAAGGGAAGGGTTCTCTAAACGTGTAGCAACCCAGCATGGGCCTGGAGGTTTACAGATGGGCAAGATCCTGTAGTCCCTGCCCCGAAGTGATTACAAGCTGATCTCAAGAGTCTAGGCATTTACATGGAGGAAACACTCAGGTTGCAACCTTCTTCTTTTGTGGCATAAAGCAGCTGCTGACTGATGGGCACAGGGAAAATTCCTGTGTATTCCAGATGTGTAGGATGCTGTCTTGTGCCCTTTTGGGACATCTGGTACTGACTCCTGTCCAAGATGGTCTACTGGGCTAGACGGGCCATTACCCCCCTGCAAAGGGGGGATTCTGGTGTCTCAATCTAAACTGACCAGAGTTGGTGCCAGCAAGGGCAGACCATCCTAAAACTATGGGACTGAGCCAGAATCAGCTGGGCCAATCTGTTTGGGTGATAACCACTCACAGCCTGGGGCAAGCGTTAGCATTTCAGCTTTCCACCCCAGAGAGGAGGAGCACAAGGCCTGAAGCCCGTGTGGTGCCCTCAGATCAGGAAGGACACAGATGCTGCCAACCCCATGACTGCCAGCTGCAATGGATCTAGGGATGAGTTTTCTTGCCCACCACGTATGCTTTTGGCTGTGTTAGTGTGGCTGGATTGCAGCTGTGTGGCTCCACCAGGAAGAACCCAGCAAGGGAAAATGCAGGCAGCAGGCTGTCTGTGCTGTCTGGGGAGCTGCAGAGATGACTCAAGGGAAAGAAAGGACCCTGTCTTCTCAAAGGACCCTGAGTAAATCTGTCCTCCGCTCCTGCCAAGCCTGCAGACGGTGAGCCAGCAGACGGGGCAGTAGGATGCTCGGTGTAAACGGGCAGTGTCACATTCCTCTCAGGAGACCTGGGTTCAAATCCCTGCTCTGCCCAAGGCTCCTGTGTGACCATAGGCAAGTCCCTTAATCTCTGTACCTCGGTTTCCCCTCTGTAAATGGGTACAGCCGCATATGGGGTGGTGGGTGTGAGGACAAGTTTTAGATGGTGAGATGGCCAGATGCTACAGGAATGGGGAAGCAGAGATTAAACACCTGGCAGCAGGAGTGAGCTCTGATTTGTTACTTGCTGCCAACTGGAAAAGACACCTTCCTGCAGGTGAGCTTGGTGGAGGGTATTAAACTGGTCACTCCCTAGCAAAACTCAGCTTTGAGGGAGGTTCTCCGTGGTAAATTGTGGGGGAGTGGTTTGCTGTTTCCTTAACATGTCAAAGCAAATAAGGAGTCTGGTGGTACTTTCAAGACTAAAATTTATCACATGAGCATTTGTGGGAGAAAAATCTCTTCATGAGACACTTACAGCTATAAGTTGTAAGATCTGAAGTAGGATTTTCTCCCAGGAAAGCTTGTACAATAAACAAATTTTAGTCTTTAAAAGTGCCACCAGACTCCTTGTTTGTGTTGCTGGACTAGACTAACACAGCTGCTCCTTGGATCATAACATGCCAGGCTCCTTCAGCCCCAGCTTCCATGCACCAACCCCAACGCTCCTGAGTTCCCCTCTCTGTTCCTGGAAGCTCCTTGGAGAGATGCCGGCTCGGTGATCTCTTCTGGGCTTGCTAAGAGTCAGAAGCCGGCAGGGTCCAGCGTCAATCCTCACCCCTCTCACGTGGTGTGCTGGAGAGGTCTGTGCCTCGCAGGTGTCCCAGCACCATGGTCCATCACACTCCTGTCAGCTGAGCTGGGTGCTCTGACTTTTGCCTTTTTCAGGAAAGGCTGGCATCTCAGGAGCAGGGCAGAGAACCTCCCCCATTAGAAGTTTTAAGTTAATTTTTAAACTGCTTTTTGAGCTCTGCACATGGTCTCTCTAGCCAAGACAGACTCCCTCTGGTGTGGTTTCCCTATGACACCCATTGGGCTCCCATGGTCAAGCTCAGCATCTGCTGGCGGGGGTGTAAAACCTGCAGGTAGGCTCCCTGGGGATGGCTTTCTGCTAGCTCTGTGTCCTGGTCAGGAATAGAGAGCAGATGCTGAGCTCTGCTGAGGCAAATGGTTGTGGTTTCCCTTCGGGTGTAACACAGGGTGTAGGGTGAAGGCTACCTTGGCAGGGGAGGCTGGAGAAACTGCCCATGTCAATGCTTGGAGGGAACTCAGTGGGCTGGGTGGCAGCCAATTTGGGAGTAGATGTGAGTTCTGGTGCAGTGGTTCCTCTGATATTAAGTCTGGTAGCGAAGCAGGATTTTGTGGATCTGTTTTACCCCACAGTTACTGGCAGATGCCCAGTAATGTGATACCTCACAACGTCCTAGGTGACTAATCCAGGGTGGGGGGGACAGCTGGAGATGGGGAGGCAAACCCAACACCCCAGTGGGCCAGGGAAGGAGTGAATACTGCCCTCCAGTCCTAGCCAGATTCCCACGCTATGGGACAGAACCAGCCACCCAGGGATTGCTGACCTGCCCTAGCTTGGTTGGGGGATCAGGAAGGGGCTATGGTTGTCTACACTAGCAAATTAGTCTGGACTAACTTGAACCTTTAGTTCAAACTAGCCAAAGGCTAGTGCAGAAAAGTTTTTTTTAGTTCAAATTAGTTAGTTCAGCTGGTTTGTCCGAACTAACTGCTTAGTTCAAACTAGCATGGTGTAGATGTGCTAGTTTGAACTAAAAAGTTCAAATTACTGGTTAGTTTGAACTAAGTGTGTGGGGTTTTTTGTTTTTTTGTTTTTTTAGTTCAAACTAACCATTCTTCCTTTAGTTTGAACAAAAAAATTAGTTTTGAACTAAAGGATGGCTAGTTTGAACTAAAAAACCGTGCTCAGTTTGAACTAACTACAAAAGTCTGAACTAAGGCTTTAGGTGTAGACATAGCCTATGTTAGGATCAGAGTGCCTGGAAGTAACTTCTCCCTTGACTCTCCAGCAGACTTCTGAATAGCCATTCAGTTTGCCCATGTATCTGTTAGTGGCTCAGACACCCCCCCCCGCCCCCCAAAAGTGGGGCTCGTTCTTTCTCACAGTCCAAAGAGCAGCTTTGGGGGCCAAGACCATGGTGCATGTACGCCAGCCCAGTGGGGGCTCTGATCTTTGACCGAGGCCTCTAAGAGCTACTATCCCAACTACTGAAAGCCCCATTTATATATCTAGAAAGGAACAGAGCTGCTTTGAATGTGGGCCTGACCAGGTGTGTTGCTAAAGAGAAATCCTCAAAATAGTTCCTCCCTTTCCAGTGCCAAGGTGCTCCAGCTGGTGGTTTGCAGCCTTTGGCAGGTTGCAACACGTGGTAGCGTATCGTGACCCTACAGGACGCATCAGCCCACCTCCCCAGGCCACATCCAGCCATCCCCCTGGCTCTCCAAGACACACTTATCTCTGTGCTCTGTACAGCACACTGCATAGCTCCTGGAAGTGAAGTAAACACTTCCAGTTGGAGGGCAGTCTTCACAGGGATGCAGCCTCCTTCCCTTGCTGCATTATAGGGAAGCAAAGAGCCAGATCCCTGAGTCCTTTGCTGCTCCTGTGATCCTGTAAAGGGCAGCAGTGTGTGTAGAAACCTGGATATTAGCCGTGGGTAATGGCAGTGAGTGGAATTAAGAGAACATCTTGGACTGAACACTGGGTGCATTTAGTATCTTGCTGGTGGGGAAAAGTCTCTTGATGTAAACAATAGAAGCGAGCTAGAAAGAAGGCCTTGAATAGCTGTTGTCAGTAGCAATCAAGCCCTGGGCTCCTGGGGCTGAGCTACTTGATGGAAGCTAGAGGTGGAAAAAATCATCTGACTGGTGCATTCACCCCAGAAATGGCTCTAACCCATTCAGGGGGAGCATGAATTGAAGCCATCTCCTGACAGGCATCAAGTGGCTGCACCTCTGATCCATACAGCAGGGTCCTTCTGGATGAAACGCGCTGTGTGTAAGCACTGATGCTCCTGCCCCCACCTCAAGATCTTGTCTGTAACTTGAATACCTTCCAAAGATTGAGGCAGAGGCTTAAGTCAGCTTAGCTGCAGGTTGCTCATGCAGTCCTTGCACTCTGTGGTGCTTCCATTTACCTTGTAATCCTGGGGTTTATTTTTTGTCTAGCCTTCTGACTCACTTATCCACCCAGCAGCTAAATGGGTTTGGTGCTTGGAAAGGAGATGGTTTGCTGCACTCCCCAGCTCTGTACATTTATCTCCTCTGAGTCGTCATTCCCCCCTTTCGTTTTCAGGGTGCATGTGGAATAAGACCTGTGCCGTTCCAATCCTGTCCCTTCAGCCCCAGTTTTCAGGGGCACCGCTCAGTCCAGTGCAGACTGGAGGTGTCACTAATTCTCCACACTTCTATAGCCACCTCTGGGCTGTGCAAACTCCAAATCTTGGGAGAGTGCCCTGTCCAGACAGGCAAAAGGAGGAAGAGATCAAACAGGGCTGCAGCATTGCTGGCCAGAGCGTGAGGTCCCTGCTCTAACCACTGGATGTCCTGCTCTAAACCAGAACACTTTGCATTTGATGTGGTGCTTCTGGCCAAAAGAGCTCAGGGTACATCACGACTCCTCCCTCACTGCTCCTCTGGGACACAGCAGCATTGCCCTTAGGGAAGAGGTGATAAACTGCAAAAAAAAATATAAAATGCAAAAAATAAATCTGTTAGTCTTAAAGTGCCACACAACTGCTTGTTGTTTTTTTACTGGACTAGACTAACACAGCTATCCCTTTTGAAAGTGATAAACTGAGGCACCAAGTGGCTGATTTGCCCAAGGTCTCGTAGAATGTGCCGAATCCTCTGCCTTAATCACAAGCCTCTGCACAGAGGTACAAACACCTTATTTTGCCTCATTACAAGTGGTCTGTTCTGCTGCCTTGAGTGTGCTTGGAGGTAATTGGAAGAGATGAACTATTAGTCCAAGACCTAGGCTGGAAACGCTTGGCTTTTGGGAGCCACGGGTTCCAACACCCCCCGTCCCCAGGTCCTCTTATCACCGTAATCCTGGCCTAGATATGGAGCTGAACGCAGCTGATGGGATGAGATTAATAAATCCTGTCTGAGCTTCCTGTCCCCTGTGGTGCTGTTACCAGGAGTAGCTGCTCTTAATGTCATTGGCTAGCCCTGCCATCCCTCTCTCCCACCCCAGAGGTGGCTGCACATAACTGAAGTGGCACCGAGTTAGGAAGAGACCCCAGTTGTGACCTCCAGTCCAGAGTCAGCCCCATTAGGCAGTGCTACCTCCCACCATGTCCTGGCTTCGTGCATTTGAGGGAAGGCTGCATTCCTTAAAGCTGCTCGTCCTGATCCAGCTGACCTTTCTGGTGTAGTCCGGCTACTCTCCAGTCCAGCCCTCCTTATTCTCTCTCTGGAGAGGCAGCTGCCTGACAGAGCTGATGAAAAGGCCCCGTATTGTTACTTCTCCATCAGCGCGTGCCACCCTTCTGCAGGAGGATTCTCTTCCAGGCCCTGGCTGAGGCTTTTAACTGACACCTCATGGAAACATTTGGCAGGTGAAACCCTGCTCCCCATCACACCTGTGCTCCCCGCTGCAGGCAGAGGCTGCATGCATGGAGCTGCTGGAAACTAGGTGAATGATGCTGAAGGGCAAGGAAGAATGGGATCCAGGCGGCTGGCCTCCCTTAGCTGTGCAGGTTTGACGGAGGGTGGTAGAACAGGCTTGGCTAGGCCTGGACACGAATAGGGATGGATGTTGAGCTTGGTGTAGTCACTGCCATGTAGCCCAGCACCTGGCTGGCTTTGGGGGTGATGGGGAGTAGAAATCAAGCTAGGCAGTAGTCTCCTCGCCTGTCTGGAGATGAGCAATGTCTTGGGCCCAGAGACCAGAACACAAATCTGGCAGCTTGAAGGTTTTGGTCTGAGCTTTGACTAAGTGCAGATGCAGACCCCCACAAATGGGGGGGGGGGGAACGGACAAATCTGGGCTTTAAGACTTTAAGGGGCCTAAGGGTTATGTGGTAGGGCCCCGTCCCTGTGAGCATTGTGGGCTTGGTGCTGCTGTGGTGATGTGCTGGAGCAGAGGCGTCCTGAAGCCCATGTCTCTAATGTCTCCTTCTGCTCTCTCTGCAGATGGCTCTCGGGATGCTTCCAGTGCTTCCACGCCCAGTGGAGACACATCACCCCCTAAGGTCCTGACACCGCCACAGGCCTGCCCAACAACAGATCCTGACTCTACGAGCCCTGCTCCTATGGAGCCCCCTCTGGCCTTCCTGCCAGCCAAGAAAGAGGACCGACCCCAGCCTGAAGGTGCCAGCTGCGACACAGCCGTTGGCAGCTCCCCTGCAGGCCTGGCTGCACTGAGTGAGTGTGGCCAGGTCCTGTTGGAAACACCTTCCAAAGCCTGTGTGGCCCCAAGAGGTCCCCAGGAAGCACTGAGCATGGATACGCTGGACACCAGGATTGTGATGGGCGAGGAGACCCACTGCAGCAACAGCAAGGACACAGGGGCAGAGTCATGCGACTCACAGCCGAACGCCACGGCTCACATGGCCAGTGTGGAAAGCACGGAGGCTGATACCGGCGGGGGATCTGGTACTGAGGAAGATCTGATCCTACAGAGCAGTTCAGAGGTTGCTGGGAAAGTCTCTGCCCAGACCACACCCGTGGAACATCCCTGCCTAAAACCAAGAGACGACCGGCCAGTGTGTGTCCATCGGCCTCCTTGTCCGCCATGCTTGGAGCCCGAAGAGCCGAGCGCAGCACTGAGGGAGTGCTCATTTTCTCAGGGCGAAACCATGGTTGACGTGCCTTCCCCATCTCCTGCCAAAGACCCCCTCAATGAGCTGATGGAGATGGGGCCCTTGCAGCCCCCACAGGTCAAACCAGTCGCTGATCCAGACCTGTACTTCACAGCCCCATCGACACCCATCAAGACAGTCTATTCCCACCTCAAGCACCACCCCTACTCCAAGGACAGCCTGAGCGAGGAGCAGAACGACACAGACAATGAAGGGCTGTGCTCTCCACCTACCTCTCCTTCAGGCTCCTACATCACGGCTGAGGGAGGCAGCTGGGCCTCTTCGGGCACCTCCAGCACGTCCCCTTCTTGCTCTCCAAACTTGATTGCAGAGTCGGAGAGCATGGAAGCTGCCTCTGCTTTTGGGGAACCCCTGTCTGAGCTGGGGCTTTCCCAGGAACCTGCTAGATTTGCCAGGACCTCCTGCCTGTCTCCTGATCAGACAGAGGAGGAAGAAGGAGAAGGGTCTCTGGATATACTCTCTTCCAGAAACACTGCTCTGCCTCTTGAGGAAGCAGATGGCCAGGCCGTGCTAGAAGAAGAGTGGGAACCCGAGGTTGCTACATCTCTTGCACAGGTCCCTCAAAGCACAGAGAAGCTAGATGAGATGCTGCCAGCATGGAAGAGGGTCCTGCCCCAGCCAGGAGGAGACTCTGAGAGTGAAACGGAGCCACTGCTATGCAACTTGGATGCTCAGCTCCTGAAGATGGACATCTTCTCCTCTGACAAAGTTAGTGCTAACCTGGGGGCTGGGGATGCTGCAGAAGAGCCTCTGGAGTCCAGCCTGTCATCCTGTTCTCCCACTGCTTTGCCAGGCCTCCCATCAGAGTCCAGCAGCCTGTCTGGGGCGAGCTACTCATCAGACCTGGAGACTCCCAGCAGCCTGCAAGCAGAGACTTCGGCAGAGCTCCCATCAGACTTCATGGAGAGCCCAGACAACGACCAACTGATCCCTGCCACGCTCTTGCCCTTTCGTGGGAGCCTGATCTTTGAAGCTGAGGCGATGGAGATCACACTCTTCCCCCAGGTGGAGTCCGTGGAGAACAACAGCCATGGGGTGGAAGATGACGACAGCACCTCTGCCTCGTTCCTGCGCTCCCTGTCAGAGAACTCCATCAATGAGGGTGTGGATGAGTCCTTCGCCTATGGAGATGACACATCCCAGTCCTCCGACTCTGCCTCCTACGATGGCGAGGAGGACGAGAGGCTGTATAGCACTGAGCGATATGTGGCAGGGACCCCGTTGGCTCTGGAAGGGGAGAAACAAACTGTGGAGGATTCTGAGACAGGGCTCTCCCACTCAGGCAGCGACAGTGAGATGGAGACGTCCTCAGATGCCTCTGACACTGATGAGGAATATGCAGCTTTCTCCACTCTGGATGTGGAGCTGGGCCCAGTCCCCCCTACAGAGGTGGAGATGGGTCTGGGTCTGGTGGGGAACGTGGCTCACCTGGATGAGCTGGAAGGCAGCACGGAGGAGGAGGAGGAAGAGAAGGAGGCAGAGGAGACTTGCTCCTCTGAGAGGGAGAAGCAGACATCTGAGCCAGCAGAAGCATCTGTGCCACCCACCAAACCAATGGAGGCACTAGCAGCAGACCCCAGTGACTCCAAAAAGAGCCTGGGTAGTGGTAGCATCTCACCCACAAGCCAAGGCTGGAGGTCCTCCCCCAAACCAGACAGCCCAACGGCCTCCAGGAGACCAGCTCCAAGGGCTGAATCTGACCTGGAGGATGACATGCCAGGGGAAACAGGATCCTCTTCCGAGAGCTCCCTAGGGCCCCAGTCCTTTCTGTCAGATGCACAAGAGGCCCTGGAGAAAGGGCTCCCCAACTCTGGTGAGTGCCTGATTGCCTGCTTTGACACAGACGAAGAGACTGAGGCCTTCCCTGGGCTGGATGTAGCCGTGGAGAACATGATGCCCCTGAGCCAGCCGGCCATTACTGATGCATACGGGGTGCCGTGGACCGGCCAGGTTGGGGAGGGATCTGTGATACCCCTGCCTTGGTTGCAGAAGACAGATGAACCTCCAGCTGGGGATGCCAGCCACACCTTTGCATTCAGAACTGATGCCATCCTGGAGGCATACGAAGGACACCTCTTAGGCCACGATGATGTTTCTCTGAGAGGAGAGAGGCAGCTGGAGCCAGAAAGAAGCGTGGAGCTTGGGAAGAGGGAAGGCTGCTTCATGGCTGTACTGGGAACCAACGAGGAAGCTGGCTTGGAACAGCCTGAAGTTGCCCGAGCTGACAGTGAGCCTGCAAGAGAAGACCCAGTTGCCTGCTTCTCCTCCTCTGAGGAGGAGCTAGAGGAGACCTCTCTTGATCAGGTCAACAACAATGAGGAACCCGAGGAGCTGTTCTTGGAAGCCGAGCTGGACTCCCAGCCCCCTCAGAGACAAAATGACACTCAGCCAGATGTGCTAATGGATCCCAATAGCCTGGACCAGCCGGTGCTGGATGTGGTGGTGTCTCAGCCCCCAGAGCCCATTCTCCCTCCCAGAGATGCCTTGGGGTCTGCTGAGTCCCAGGGCCTGGACCTCCACAAGATGCAGGAAGGCCTGCAGGCGACACTAGATGGGAGCAGTGAACTCTTCAGGCCACAGGAGTGTGGGGAGCTGGACATGAGCTCAGAGCTGGTGGTAGAGACTGATGTGAAACAATACTTCAGCACAGCAGAGTCCTTGCTGGAGCCTCTGGCCCTGGCACCTTCAGAGAGCACTGGGCCGACCGTCACAGCTGTTGGCAAGGAGCAGGCTCCGGCAGACAGCAGCATCCCTGCTGCAGCATGGCTACAAGTGGGGACAGGCGAGACCAAAGACTCCCAAGACACTCAGCTCGATGCCAGCAGCCCTGCCTCAACTAGTGGCCAGGCACTGGCAGAAACAGACCAAAATCAAGAGGCCCCCAGGGCGAGCACCGAGGAGAACCAGCAAACAGAAATGGAGGCGGTTGCAGTGCCAGATCCAGATCCAGAACCCAAATTCAGTGCCTCCCCTGTCACTGCAATGGGACAGACCCAGCCAAAGCCAACGGCTGAGGCTCTTGAGAGCTCAGGAGAGCCTGTGGAAATAGCTGTTCCTGAGCAGGGAGCTGGAGATACCAGCCGCCACCTGCAGCCTGGATCCACGGAGGAAGCCGCTGACTCTCCCGTATCAGGAAGTGAGGAGTCTGTCTTCCCTCAGGTGTGCCCCATGGGGAGCCCTCTGGAAGAGGAGTCTCTCACCTCAGCTGCTCTTGACCAAGAACTGCAGGAACCATGGGGTTGTGCAGTCCAGGCCCCACCAGCCTGCACCATGGATCTGGAGCTGAGGGACAGCAACATGAATCTGCTGGAATCTGCTGGCTCCGAGGTGCCCCATGAGCCTGCATGCAGCAGTGGCGAGGATCAATTGCCGAGCTGCATTGAAAATGGGGTGCTTGGAAGGGAAGCGGAAAACATCACCACCGAAGAAACAGCCAGAGTAACTGGAGACCAGCCCAGCTGCAAAGAGCTGTCTAATGGGAAGGGGACCCCTAACCAAGAGTCAAGTGAGGAAGCCGGGCAGTCACCACCATCTTCAGAAGCGCTGGCCACTGTGAAAGAGGAGCTGACCACTTGGCAGGAGAGCGAGAGTCTCGGTGACACGCAGGAGGATGAAGTGCTTGGCTCCGAGGCTACGTCGGAAGAAGGAGTCTGCCTGACTGATGAGGAGAGGGAGGCTGAGGCCCAGGCTGAGGCATGTCTGCCAGGGACTGCCCTGCCCAACAGAGACTGGGCTGTGGCACTGGAGGAGGGTTTGGAGGCAGGCTCAGAAGGAAGCTCTTCTGCATTCAGTGATGAGCTGCCCAGTGGCGATTCCCTGGAGGGGCAGCAGATGCCAGGCTCTGCAGCACTCAGCCCACCACATCTTGACCATGTGAAGACAACTGCCACAGACTCTACACGAGAGGAATCATCCATAGCCACTTCCTCCAGGGAATCCTCACCAGAGCCACCGGATGCCTCACGGTCCTTCATTCACACAGACTCCAGCTTCTTCACAGCCTCTGAGGATAGCACGGGAGAGAGCACCATACTGACCACACCTAAATCCTCCATGGCAGGGAGAGACCAGGAGGCTTCCAAGCAAGCCGAGAGCAGGCAGGCCCACTTGCAAGAGGGTGACAGGCCAGTGGCACTGAAGGACATAGTCCCCCAGCCAGAAGATCTCTGCATGGGCAGCAGCAGCCAAACTTCTCCTGTGCGCAGCCAACCATGTCTCTCGGTGGAAGAGCCCCCAGAGCGCTGTCTGGCTCTCTGCTTGCATCATGCTTTCCTCCACGAAGCTCCATGCTCCGCTCGCTCGGAGCGCATCCGGCTAAGAGCCAACATGCCGGTGCCTAGCAGGGAGCAGCTGCTCTTCACTGCCTCCCAGGAGGAGATCTACATAGGCAAGCCTGCAGCCCCAGGCACTGGGGACAGAGGCCTCAGTGGAAGTCTGAAAGCAGAGGATGCTGCTGACTATTCAGGGACAACCCAAATGGGCCTGGATGCAATGGAAGCCCAAGCCGTTGCTGCAGGAAGCCTGCCAGTCAGCCTTGGATTGCTTGAGCCACCCAGTGCCTTGCTGGAGAGCCCTGCTGTCCCGTCGGCAGCGTCCCGTGAGCAGCAGCAGATCAGTGCCATGTTACAAGGGTCCTTTGGGAACCTCCAGGCCTCCCAGCTCCGAGCGGGGCCTCTGTGTCCCACAAGCAGTCAGCTGGCAGCAGAAGCACGAAGTGTCCTTGCCAGCTTCAAGCGGAGGGTCTCAGGAAGCTTCTTGGAGGCCAGTGAACCACACGAGGTGGTGGCTGAACTTCAGCCTGAAACACCTGCTCAGGAACTCAGCACCTCTCCTCCACCTGGTGAGGAGCATGGGGCTCCCCAGGCCTCCGAGGCAGAGAGCACAGTCGAACAAGCACTGGTGGAGAACATCTGTGAAACACTGCCCACGGTGGAGGTGGTGTCTGGCCCTGTGGTCCTCACTTCAACTGCCAGTGGTGGTGAGTCAGTGAGTCCTGCACTACAGGACATGGATCTTGCAGCAGAGGAAGACTCCAGCCTGTGTGGTGACAGACCCTCAGAGGAAAAGGCAGTCCTGGCTACCTCTGGAACTGATGCCAAAGACCAGGACATGTCACCGAAGCTGGGGGAGCCTGAGGAGCCTGGTGTGTCACTGCAGGAGGAAGAGAGCCAACAGGGTGCTGGGGAGGTGGGGATAGATGTTACCACGCCAGAGATTGGCCAAGCAGAACACCTACCGAGTCCACAGCATCCAGAAGATGGAGGCAAGCAGCAAAGCCAGATCCCAGGGGAAGACGCTGAAAGCAGCAAGGAGAGCGAGGTGCTTCCAGCTACAGAAGCAGCCAGTCCATTGACATTAAGCTCTTCACCGTCTGAGCCCTCAGTTTCCCTGGCTAGTGACTTGCAGCCTCCCGGGTCTCCTCTACTGGCACCTGGCCCTATTCTTGCACCAGATCCCCTCCAGCTTGATCAGCCTGTCTCAGCTGCAGCAATTGTGGAGGACGCGCCTTCCCCTCCTCCTCGCTCTGAACTCCTAGAAGTGCCTCCTGCTTTACCCACCCCACCACCTAGCTCAGAGGAGCCTCTCCAAGGCCAAAAAGACCCCTCAGGGCTCCCTGCATCTGAAGCACTCCATGTTGCAGAGGATGCTCGTACTCCAGACCAGCCATCTCTCCTGCTGGATTCCCGGAAATACTTAGACGGTAACATCCCTTCCTCCCCACCCAGCTCCCTCTGTCAGGGCTAGAACTCCTGTGAGAAACATCCTGGTCTGCTGGCATGCCACCAGAGTCGGGGAGGGTCAGAGGCTGGTGCACCACCCAGCAAATGGGCAGGCGCTTCTCTAGCACTCATCCTTACAGAACAGGCAGATACTGGCGTGGGCCTGGTGCGCCACAGTGCCGCCTGTTTCAGTGGGCACTCTGAGGACAGGTTTCTGCATCACAGACCAGCGCAAGTGGTCCTAGCATGGTCCTACAGAAACATGTATCCCTAGAGCAGTGGGTTTCAAATGTCTGTCAATGGGACATATCTGGGGGGAAAAAATTATGCCCATCACCCAACAGTTGTATCTTTGAGCAGTGCATTCCAGTCTCTTCACAATGGCAGCATGGGGCACCATGAGCCAGTGCTGGGTCCCAACCCATAGTTTGAAAACCACTGCCCTAAAGCACCTGGCCTCAGACCTGCTGTTTTGTGAAGGCTTTATGGAGTTGGAAGTATCAGAGACATGTTCAGTAATCTGACCCCACATTCAGCCCCAGGAGCTGTACAAGGGCTTTGTCTCCCACTGCAGCCAGCCTTCGACCTTCACCTGTATGCCAAGGTGACTATATCCAAACCCTGCTGTGGGACAACCCTGAAACCACCAGTTTTGCTCAGAGGTGCCTGGGCAACATGAGCATACTAAGAACATAGCCATGGTAGGGCAAGGGGCTAGCCAGCTCAAGTATGTACCAGGTGTCCCAGATGTGGTCATGCTCGACCTGGCTAATCTCTTCTCCTGGAAGAAATGTCCCCATGCAGCTGGCCTGGTGGGTGGGAAGGGAGGTGGCTTCAGGGCTCCATCATGCCTACTTTTGGAGATCTTCCCTACTCAGGAAGGGAATGGGGAAGGAAGGCAAGAACCCAGTCTAACCCAACTTCTCCCCTGCAGCTCTGGAGAGTACAATACCCTCAGTCCCATGCAGAGACCGCTTCCCCAGAGGCAGAACCCAACTGCCTGGGAACAAAGAGGCCAGAGGAAGGAGCTCCACATCCATGGAAGAGAGGCGAGCTCCTGGTAGCTCCATCCAGTCTGCGTCGAGCTCTTCTAGTGAGAGTGAGGCGCCCTACCGCTGTCCAGAGCTGGAGAACCTGCGGGAGGCTGCCGCCCTGACACGGCTGGAGGACAAGAAGCTGTCAGTGGCACAGAGGAGCTGTGAGGTGAACCATAAAGGTACTTGATTCAAGCATCAGTCCATCCTCTTCTCGTTTTGCTGTAGCATGAAGGCTCTTCTGCAGCAGGCTTGCTTTGCAGAGGGGCCTGGAGGGCTGTGCTTTCCTCCAGAGAGCCTGTGGGGAAAACAGCCAGTGAATCTCAGACCAGAGTCCCCACTGGTCATCCACATGGCTTCATTGATCTCAGTAGAGATCTTCTGACCAGCTAGCCCTAGAGCTAGTCTCCAGGACATATTGCCATGCTATATCCCAAGGATAGGGGTTGGGGTGGGAAGGAGGCAATAAATGGAATGACCCAGCTGTAAGTGGGCAGCCTGGTCTAATCCCCATCTCCAGGCCGCATGGCAGAGCAGCCATGGGTTCCTGGAATAGCTGCCAACAAAGCACTGACGGGCCTGTGTGCCACAAGCAGCTTCCCACAGGCCCTCCTGCATGGTGTGGCTAAGTGTGGGCAGTGGGGGCTGGAGGAGGGATTCTCCATCTGGAGCTGTTTCCAAAGCAAACCTTTGAGTGTGGCTAACAAAGGAGAATAGCTTGGCTGGCAGCAGCATTTTAAGCTCTTCAGTTCCCTTTACCTAGACAGTCTGTTCACTTCCATTGGGAACTGGCACATGGGGGATTGCTGGATTCAGAGCATCTTGCATGCAATTCCTGGCAGTGCCACTGAGCCCCAGAGAATCTAGTTCTGCCTGAGCCTGGCCATCACTGGCTCTTCCCAGCCCAAATCACAGGGCAGGGGGTGGTCAGTTTTCCAAGGCCTTGTGAATTTCCAAAGGGATAGCTGTTAGTCTAGTCCAGTAAAAAAACAACAAGGAGTTGTGTGGCACTTCAAGACTAACAGATTTATTCTCCCACGAAAGCTCCTGTAAAAAATAAATCTGTTAGTCTTAAAGTGCTACACAACTCCTTGGTTCTTTTTTTTCCCAAGGCCTGTCCGTGCAGAGGAGATGGTGCTGTTACCCACCACGGAGACCATGGGGGACAGTGTAATATTAACACAGACCAGGGTGGGGAGTAAAAGGGGGAGCTGGACCAGACCAGTGCAGTACCAGGCTGTAAGCAAAGGCTGGGGCAGGCCTGCCGCAGATGAGGATGTGGCTGTTTTGAGCACCTTGGCTCAGGGACAGGGTGGAAGCTGTGGCATGGACTACCCAGGGTGGGGGGAGAATTACAGAGGTGCCTTGGGCATGAAACAAGATGAGCCCCATCCTAGTAACTGCTGGTGCACTCAGCAAAACGACCCTTGTGCAGGAGCAATAGGACAGCTCGACTTCCACACCCTCCTTGGCCAGGACCGCTCAGTTCCGTTATCTTGTCCTCAGCTTGGCTCTGGCTCTTGTGTCCAAGAACCTAGCCACCCCCATCACCTCTGAGTCATTAAACTGAGGTCTTGATGTGCCACTTTGCTAGTTGGGCACCAGCTTAACAACCACCACAGTCTCCATCCCAAAGAGACTGGGAGCCCAAGACCTCAGGTGCCTGTAGTGTAGATGCAACCAGCAGTGACCAAAGGGTTTCCTGTTTGGTGTTGGAACCAGAGGCGGCCTTAGGCAATAAGGGGCCCTAGGCAAAGGCTAATTGTGGGGCCCCATAGGCCCCCCACAACCACCCTCCATGGCCCCAGCACCATACTGCCAGCTCCCCCGCCAGTCCCAGCTCCCCCATTGATCCCAATCCACCCACTGGCCCCCCTGCAGCCATGACACCTCACTCCCCCAGTGGCTCTGGATCCCCAGGGGCCGCAACCCCCCTTCATGGCCTTTTCTCCCTGTTGCAGACTCCCTCCATAGCCCCAATACCCTACCAGGAGCCCCCAAAATAGTTTTGCCTTTTGGGGGTCCTAACCCCCACTGCCAAAGCCAAGGGGCAGGGCAGGAGCACAGACCTGGGCCTCTGGGCCTGGTCTGCCCCACACCCCCCCCCCCCCCCCCCAGCACCAGGGCTCCTCCATCCCAACTGGCCCTGGCCTCACCTCCCCATAGAGCTCCACTTCCACTGCCGGACCTGGCGCCGGCCCTAGCTCCCTGCCATGTGTCCCCCAGGGTGGGAGACACACTGCTTTTGGGATAGGCAAAGGGGCCCTTAGCTGCTTGGGGGAGCCCTAGGCAGGTGCCTGCTTTGCCTACCCCAAAAGCTGCTTCTGGTTGGAACCCAGTCTTCCCTGAGACCATAGCTTGGTCCCTCCACCTAGCTGCACTCATGCTGGCGGTTAGGCTGGCATGACAAGGCTCAGGGAATGGATTTTCCACACCAGGTGGGCCCACGCTGTCACTTTGGCAGCCTGGCCTATGCTGACAGAACTGTATCTGAACAGAGAAGACAAAGGATGGGAGGCAAATTGTCTAGCTCAAGGATGCTGGTGAAGCCAGGAAACCACTTTGGTGTCTAGCTGGGACCCATCCACTTAATCACCTGGCCTCTTTCAATGGGGCTTATGATGGAGATGCAAAGCATTCTGGGTACCCAAGGTCCCAGAAGCAAGGGTATCACTCACCAGGAGCAATTCCAATATAAGGAGTCACAGGAGTTGAACATCTCAGCTGAATGTAGGTGGAACTGCTGGTCCTTCCACTTCAGAGGTGGCTGCACTTCACTTTTCAAGTCCTCTGGATCCACTTGAGATGGAAGGTGCTATGTAAAACCAAGACAGCCCACATGGTCCCTGGACAGGGCATTGGACTGGGACTTAAGAACAGAGCATGGGTCCCCTGGCTCCAACACTGACCTACAAGGTGACCTTGGACATGTTCCTCCTGCTGCTTGAGTGTAAGTGCCTTTAGGGGCCAGGAGTACATATGTACAGCAGCTAGGGACTGGTCCCTCCTGGAACAGAGGTGGATGCATTGCACACTGTCCTGTTCCCTGTATGCTCCCTGCAGAGCAATAGATTCAAGGCTACTGTTGAAGGAATTGGCATTGTGGCCTCAACATGGGAAACGACTTCCATGTGCAATTGATCTATACCTTGTACCTCAGGGCTGTGACTTAGTGCCTGTGGTGGGCTGGGATTGACTGGCCAGGCTAAAATGGTCAAGATTCCAGCTGTTGCGATGAGCATCTCCTCTCTTACAGGCTCTTGTAACGACTCCGAGAGCAATGACGAGTCTATCCCAGAGCTGGAGGAGCCGGACATCTCCGAACCCCGCACGACTCAGACTCAGGTACAGGGCTGCCAGGGGAGAAACCCACATGGCCTGTGCATCTGAGAGCCAGAGCTGACAGGGGACCAGCTCCTCTCCCAGTGTGACAGTGGGGTTCCTCCAGCTGGGTGGGCAGCAGTAACTCTGCAGAAGATGGATTGAGCTCTGGACAGAGCAGGCTGTGGGAGGGAAAACCCCTCATTATGGGTTGTGAGGGGGTGTCTGAACAGATCTCAGCATCAGGACCATTCTGGCTGTGTAACTAGATGGGGGGGAAGGAGTTGTGATGCTTCCTCCACCTGGATAAATCAAGGGGCACTGGGGTCCCCCTATCAGTGTATCCACTACCCGTTGGTGTCTGAGCACCCGCTGGAGGGAAGAGGGAACTGTCCTTTGCTGTGCTGTGATCCCTGCTGTAGTGGCCTGGCTGTGGCATAGTCATCTCCGAGCTGTCCTTGTCTCTGGGGCCTGGGAACACTTCGGTGAAGGGACAGCAGCTGACTCAGCAGCAAGCATTGGCAGACTGACTTCTGCCCCTCTCCTGCCAGTGCTGTCCCAGTCCAGGAGGCAAGATGGTCACGCATCCACCTTTGTGAGGCTGTTGTTGGAGTCCTGGGCTCAGGGCTGAACAGCCTGCTGGGATCCAGTCCCCAGTCCTGGAGAGAGCCTGCAGGGCAGCTCCTTGACTCCCCTATGGAGTGGGGCTGGGGTGTGGCTCAAGCAGTTACAGGAACTGGCAGGGGAAACGTGTGCCAGTGGGGTGGGATCAACTGGATCCTGAGGGGTTGGTGCCAAGAAGACGCAGGCTCCCTCTGACCCAGCAAGAGAACGGAGGGGGGCTGCTTGTCTCCAGGCACTTTATTCAGGAGTCCTGGCCATCCTGTGCATGGAGGAGGAGGTACTGGCTGCCAAGAGGGAAACGCATGTGGCTCTGTTCATAACTGGAGCTGGAGGGGTGGACCTGAAGATCGACTTAACAGCCGGTCGAGCCCCTGGCCTAAGGTGTGGAGCACATGCTTAGTGCCTTGATATTGCATCAGGCACCAAACACCCTCCCCTCTCTTGCCAGTAACAGCAATGATGGCAGGGACAGGCCACTCTATTGCCTTTCCCATGAGGGCTTTACACCTACCTCCTCCCTGAATGCATGACACCATGTGGGTGACTGCACCTGTTTCTGGGGAGGGGTGTCAGAAGGCAAATGACATTTGAGATCTTTCTTACCTGCCCTGAGAGAGGAAGAACTTGAGGTGCCAGCACAGGCATATGGTATGATGGTCATACGGCACTCTATCGACTGTGACCCAAATGCCCCGCAATCTGGGTCTAACAGACTCCAACACTGGAGCCATGAGCACTTGTGCCATTCTTCCCTCTAGACACCAGGACATGCCCCTGCCCTGTGGGGGAGAAGGGGTGCTGTTACAGGACTCTTCTCTTCTTGTAGGCGCAGCTGACGCACTCACTGGGCACCGGGGAGGAAAGCATCAGCAAAGCCAAGCAGAGCCGGAGTGAGAAGAAAGCCAGAAAGGTCAGCATGGCACAAGTGGGGAGAGGGGGTCCTCCCATCATGCCCCCACTGCCTTGCACCTTCCTCAAGGGAAGGGGTCGGAGGAGCCTGCTGCACACATGCTGGCCTCTCCCCAGGTCCACAGGTGGGCTCTGGGTATCCTGTAATGGGGCTTGGAGCAGCCTCCTGGCACTGGAGTGAGCCAGGAGGCCCTTGTGCTGAAATTTCTGAGCCACAATATGGTTGGAAGGGGGCCTGAAGGTCTGACCCAGACCAGGACTGAGTCAGACACCTGTTCCCATCTGCCCAGGCTGTGATGTGGGTTTGGAGTAGCCACCCAATGTCCAGCATGCCAGCGTCCTGCTGGACTGGCCAAGGAACATGGCACCAGAGGGGTGGTGAGCTGGGGTGTCTGGGGAGGGGGAACATGGTCCCACTCCTTCAGACACAGGAGGGCACAAGGGGCTGAGATGGGGAGAAACCCTTGTGGCTGATGTGAGCCCAGCCAGGCAGGCTGAGCATATGCAGGTGAGTGGGGGATTAGGGGCTGACTAAGACTGTCTGCATTTGTCACAGGCTCTGCAGATTAGCCCTGATTAAAGCACCTCTGACATGGGGTGGGGGCTCTGCAGGGGGGGGGCTTTTGCTGTCTGCTAGGGGATTGTCTGGGTCTCCTGGCACCGCTCCCAGAGACAGGAACACTCAGACTTCCCTGGTGCTGCCTGCTGCTGGAAAGAGCCCAGTAACCTTGGCGTGTGCAGTCAGGGGCTGCCCATCAGGTAGGCTGTGGGTTATGCAGGTGGCAGAGCTTGTTGATTCCCAGAGCTCAGTCACCCCTGCAGCCCCCTGTCCTGTGCAGAGACTGGGCTCCCATGACCTAGTCTATTGGCAGACAGCCAGGCTGACCACCAGGCAGATGGCTCTGCATCCTGGGGGGCCAGATCATGTGCCTGGGGAGAAACTCATCTACATGCCATGACCAGCTTCTTGTGTTGTGGTCACACACAGCCCCAGTGGAAAAACTGGCCATCTAGCCCAGTCTTGTGGTCACCAGCCTTCATGGCTGGGTGGGATCCATGCATCTCCAGGGCTGTCCCTTGGCAGGCCTTGCTGTGCAAGGTGCATCCTGACTCCAGGTTGCAGCATCTAGGGGAGGGACAATGCTTACTGGCCTCCCCTGCTGGGGCAGAGTCGTGCCTAGTTCTGCCCAGCATCTGTCTAAAGCAGCCAGCCTGCAAAATCCCTGTGAAGGGGCACCAGGATAGAGCCTGTGGCTGGAGATGGGATCCACCCCCACCGTAAGGGGCTTGGCTCAGCCCACTGGGGCCCCAGAGTAGGGGAGTGTCCTCCCTTTAACAAACCGCAGTGGGAGCCTGAGGAGGATGGTTCTCTAGCCTGGCTGGTGTGGAAACAATGTCACTGCCATACCTCTGGGGCACATATGCAGACAAGGCACAGCTCTGAGTGGTACCAGGAACATGCCATCAGGTGATGTCTGTTGATCTGCCAGGCCTGGGCACTGTGAAATGGAGGCCACCCACTGTCCCTGGAGACTTTGCTGATCAGCACTGAACCCTGGGCCAGCTGGCTGTGGCCAATGTCCTTCAGCTGTGCTGGCAAAGGGGCCCCACTAGGTCACTGCTCAGAGACCAAAGAACAAACCTGTCTTGGTCTATGAGGCTCTGTTCCAGGTTTCCTGGTTCAATCGTGATGGCTGGTGCTGGTGTAAATTGTCCATTCATCTCCCCCCAGGCCATGTCTAAGCTGGGGCTGCGTCAGATTCATGGTGTCACCAGGATCACCATCCGGAAGTCCAAGAACATCCTGTTTGTGATAACCAAGCCAGATGTGTTCAAGAGCCCAGCTTCTGACATCTACATTGTTTTTGGAGAAGCCAAGGTGAGGCTTTGCTGTGCTGGGGACTCCCATCCCTCTGGGTGTCCAGCAGGTGTCTAACGTATTCCACCTCCTGCCACACACCAGAGCTAGCTGATGTGCAGGACAGTGAATCATGGACTCCAGTGCAGTTGAGCAGCTCCCTAGAGGGAGCTGTGGGGCTGGAGAAAAAAGCTGGCTGAGCTCCAAGAGCTGTAGAAACTAGGGGGAGACTGAGTCAGTGACTCCACCCAGCTCCCAAGCTGTGGGTTTGCACCTGGGCTAGCATGTTCCTAACCATAAAGTGGTGGGAACTCCCCTTTTTGGAGACCTACTCTTGGCATAGGAGTGTCTTCCATTGTTCCAGGTCCCTCTCCTCCTTGCCTGGTCTGAGCCATGGGGTTTCCGATCACTATCTTGCCCACCTTAACTCCTGGGGATGCCAGTGTCCAGCAATGTTCCCTCTAATTTTTCATAGGCTCTTCCTCTGTGCACAAAACTTTTCTGTGCACTACTAGCACTGAATTCTTTTGTGCATGCTTTATTTTGTTGTGTGCATGGGTTTCACGACCCATGCATGTGCACATGCACACAGCTTAGAGGGGACAGTGGTGTCCAGCAGATCCTCCTGGCCACAGGCAGAACAGAGCTCACCACAACAGCTCCCCTGTGGGGAGTGCGGCCCTGCCTTTCCCTGGGGAGGGAATGGCTCCTGACTCTGTGCTGTCCCTGCAGATCGAGGACCTGTCACAGCAGGTGCACAAGGCGGCAGCAGAGAAGTTTAAGGTCCCAATGGAGCACTCTCCTTTGATCACTGAGACGGCCCCCACCCTCACTATCAAAGAGGAAAGCGAGGAAGAGGAGGAGGTGAGGACTGAAGGAAGGCAGCTGGGGCAGAGCTCTCTGCTGATGAGCAGGCTGAGGTTTGGACAGCGAGAAGGGAACCTCTCGGCTGAGATGCAGGGCACCAGCCACAAGGCCAGGGAGGAAATGCGTGTCTGCCTAGGTTACATCCCACTGGAGGCTCCATCAGGCAGGCGGCTGGCTCCTGCCTGTACTTCCACATGTTGGGATGCTGAAAGCTGAGCTGGTTCTCTGGCAGCCAGCTTCCTTCCTGTCCCATAAAGCAGCAGTGGGGAGAGAACGGCCAGTCTGCCCACAATATGTGGGTCAGATAAATGGGGGGGAAAGGCAGGAATTTGCCCCAGCCACCAGGGGCAGCACAGTGTGCCTGAGGACACAGAGTCAAGGCCTCACTGGGACTCCTTGGTTAGCTCCACATCTGCCCCCTGGCATGCCAGCTCCTGCAGCGTGGCTGTCCATAAGGGCAAAGGCTGCAGTGGTGCTGGCTGCCTGGAGGCAGGAAGGTAGCCAGGTCATGGGCTCCAGGTCCCTCCATCTGGCTGGTGGCTACAGAGCAGGATGGTGGCCAGCCTGTGTCCCAGGCACATCCAAGTGACCAGCAGACTGGTAATGTTCCTCCCTTGGGAGCAAATCCCTCTGCTGGGGGGAGCAGCAAGTGTAGACTCCCAGGCAAAGGCGACTTGGTTGAAGCTGGACTTGCAGCACCCCCTCCTTCCTGGCTGGACCCTGATGGGTTTTCTCCTCTCCCCAGGTGGATGAGACCGGACTGGAGGTGAGAGACATTGAGTTGGTGATGGCTCAGGCCAACGTGTCGCGTCCCAAAGCTGTGCGGGCACTGAGACACAACAACAATGACATCGTCAACGCTATTATGGTAAGAGCTGGCCCCCAGACCATATCTGGGCAGGAGGAGTAAGACGTGATTCTGGCCTGTGGGTGGGTGCACCATCATGAATGTGTCCCCCAAGCAGATGATGCCTTCATCTGGGGAAACTGAGGCACACAGGTGCAAGTCTCCTAAGAGACTTGATGGCCATGTCACGATTAGAATTTGGGACCTGCTGGCTCCTCATGGCGGTACTGAGATTAGATTAGAATCATAGGGTTGGAAGGGACCTCATGAGATCAGCTAGTCTAACCCCCTGGAGTTTGAACCCAGGACCTCCTGCATGTAAAGCAGATGTGCTAGCCACTACACTATAAGATATGGCTACTGGACCTCCCTGGTCTGGAGAGGCTCTGCTTGTGAGCAGAAGGGCTGGAGGGAGAACAGATTAAAGGCAATGCTGAGATTTGATCAGGACACTTCACTGATGGGCACAGCCAGCACCAAGGGCCATTTCACCTTCCCTCCAGGCTTTGTCCTGTGTAATGAGGCTAAAAACAGGTGACCTAAAGCACAATAAGGCCTCCCTGTAGAGAAGGCAGTCCCCATCTAACCCTTTGCTCTCTTACAGGAGCTGACCATGTAGCTGCAGGCCCAAATGTGCAGAGCCCCACCCCTCTGTATAGATGCACAGTTACTCCTATACAGTACAGCTCATACTCAATACTCTCTAGGACTGCAAATATTCCAACTAGGTTGCATCTCTAATGCTGCTCAATAAAATGGCCTCATGTATTCACTTGAAGTGCACGCTGGTTTGGCCTCTTTTTGTCTCCTGGCTCTGGGGGCGGTGGGGTTGGAAAGGACAGCAGGGCTGGACTCTACAGCACCTGCAAACAGGCCTCTAACCTGGTGGGCTGGGCAGGCAGTAGTTTGCTCTAGTTCAACTAGCAAGACAGATGCTGTGGCAGGGCCTACTTCCTTGTACAGAGAACTGGCAGGGTTGTACAGGAGGGGCCTAGCCCCCACACCCACCTGTGGTGCTGTTTTGCTGCATGCTGGGCCTCTTAGGATCTACCAGGCATGTTCTGCACCCACCCTCCTTCCCTGCCTGCCTGGACCTAGCTCAGCCAACACCAGGGGTGGGGGTACAGTAGGGGCTTCAAGCAGCTACCACCTCTGTGGTCTGGACTCAACATCTCGTGCCTGAGAATGAGGGGTAGGGACTGTTAGCTAGGGTGGGGAAATCAGAGCCCTCCATGCCCCCAGCTTCAGGGGCTAAGCCAGGTGTCTCTCTGCTGCTGGAAGAAGGGTCCCAGTGGTGCCATGGCCCTCAGGGCTGGATCCATCTCCTGCACAGGATGGAGTCAGCTCTAGTCCAGGCCCCAGGCCCACACAGGATGGAGTTACAAAGGGACATCTCCCCACCCCACCAGCCTGCAGTGGGGACTGTGGAGGCTCAAGTGCCCCATAGCTGGACCCAGGCTGCAGCTGGGTGGAGAGTTGAGGAGATCCCCTCTGAGTGACCCCCTGTAGCATGAGGTGTCTCCCCTCCTCCCTTTGGGGGCAGCTCTAGTAGAGGTACAGGCATGAAAACCCCAGCATGGGGGGCAGGAACAAGAGAAGCTGATCATGAGCCAACACAACAGCTGGGCTCACGGGGCAGGGAGGGGGCAGAGCTGTGGGGCAGCCTCAGCTGGTGAGGGACAGTGAAGGGGAGACATAGCTGCTCCACCTCAATCTTCATGTGCATCTTAAGCACCCAGCAGAGCTGCTGTGGGTGACAGCACCTAGCTCTGAAAGATGACCTTGGGCTCCAGTCCTAGCCAGGCCTGTTGAGGCAGAGCCTGGCTCTGCAGTCAGGTTGTGTCTCCATTTGTTGCCCTCAATGCCTGTGCTTGTTACTGCTCAAGGGAATATCTACACATCTCACTAGCTGCAGCCCTGCCCATACCAGCCCCATTCGTTTAACCCTGCCCTGTCATCCCTCCCATAAGATAAGTACTTCTACCACTTCAGCTCCAAGCACCAGACAGAGCAGGAGCATTATCCCAATGTATGGGGGGGGGGGGGGAAACTAAGGCACAGAGGTGAACCCAAAACCACACAGCAGACCTGTGCCAGAGCTGGAATTCAAACCTGCCTAGGCTAGTGCCTTAGAGGCTAGTTCCCAGCTAGGGCCCAAGTTCATAAGTTTTCTCCTGAGTTAAGGGCTCCTTTGTTTCAGCATCTGTCCTCACCTGCACCCTAGCTGTGTTTTATGAAAGCCTGAAAGTTGGTTTAACTGCAAAAACAGCCTGTTTCCTGCTGTTCAGTGAGATGAAAGCATGTTGCAATAGGCAGTGCTGACTCCACAATCTCCAGGGCTTCTGATCCTATTGTTCCTAGCATAGCCCAAATACCCCTGGCTATGGATTCTTCTCATTCTCCTCTCTCCCAACTCTTCCTGTTCTGCTGTCTTCCCCACCACATTCCACCATGGAGTTTATCAATAGTTTTGTTTAAGAACAAAATGCTACTGTGATGAAGTAAGAAAACCTCTTGGGTTACTGTGGTTCTTCTTTTCTGTTCCTGTTCTTTGGTGATGGTATTCTGGTGATGGGACACAGGGGTGTGATAACTATAGGTACCACTGGGGGGGAAGAGGCTTTAGTGCGACCTCACCTGGACCCCCTGGGGGTGACAGGTTGTGGCCGGTTTAGACCAGGGGCAGGGCAGCTGGATGGAGAGGAGAACAAAGGGAGGAGAGGGAAGAAGGAAGATGGAGGTCGGAGGGGCAGGACCTCTGGGTCTTGTCCTCGGGGTTTACTATCTGCCCTCCTAGGTGATCTGAGAGCCAACTGTCCTAGCTGCTGTGCAAAGTGGATTGCCAATAAACCCTCTGATTGCTACACTGGCTGAGTGTCACTGCTGATTGGGACGCCTGGGACCCTCGTAGGGGGAGGAACCCCCCCCCAAGGGAGACCAGACAGAGCAAGGATCTGACACTCTGGGCCTGGATTTGGGAAGCTGGCTACAGGTAGCGTGGAGACCCTGGTGAATGGGAGAAAGCTCCACTGTAGCAGAGTCCCTGGTGGGCTGTGAACAGAGGGGATCCAAGAGGCTTTTCTGGGTTCTCCGTGACAGCTACATAGAAACCAAAAGGTTTGGGTCTGAAGAACTACAGGTAGTCCTCACTTAGTGACCGGGTTCCGTTCCTGAAACCCGGTTGATAAACGAATTGGTCACTAAACGAGGAGCAGCCCTTACTGGTATTTCAGGCATAATGTACTTTACTGGTAGTGGGTTTTTCAACCATCAGTAGATAGTTTTAATGTCACCTTTGCATCATTTTTAATATATATTTTAAATGTTTTAAGCTCTAATGTACTGAACTTAGTTTGCATAGTGTACTGTAAATAGGTAATCTGAGAGAGTTGATGCGAGTTCTCGTACATTGCCATAATACCAACTCATCAGAGAGCCGGTCATAACTCTGAGGGGTCACTAACGAGTAGGTCACTAAGTGAGGACTAGCTGTACTTGAGAAAGTTTTGAGATTCTCTCTCCCCCAGCCCCCCCCCCCTTTTTTTTTTTTTTTGAAAACCACTGTTGGAATTAAAGTCTGGCTTGCAACAACTTTATGCACTGCAATTTAAGCTAATGCCAGGAACCCCTCTTTTTCAAAGGCAACAGTTAAGATCAAAATGTTTTAAATGCTCTTTGGATTTGTCAGTTCAGAAAAATGGCATGTTAGCCCAATGTAGCAGGAGATAATGTTCTAACAGTGGGAATTTTTGCAGCCTGGGAAAACTGCCCACTGATGGTGGGGGAGGTTGCTAAATGCAACATACTGACAGAGACACTTCCATGTGAACCACTGGCTCACATCCAGTTCACTAGCAGCAAGTTACCTGTTGCACAGAGTCCCTGGGAAATGTTTGGACCCCCCCATTCTAGTGTCTAATGGAGAGGGCCAGTCTCCCACCCTCTCCATTAGACAAGGGCAAGCACAGGTGTTCACATCCCCTGCTGTACAGCCAAACTGGTCCTTAAATACAGAGCTAGAAGCCAATGCAAGTGATCCAGGCAGCACCTTTTCCAGGCACCAAGGCTGCTTCCTTGAAACAGACTGTGGCGCTCGGCTCCTGACCACTCAGTAGCCCCTGCAACAACTGGGAGGAGAGGGGGCAAGGTAGGTAGCAGCATTTACTGATGATTACCCCCCCACAGGGCACTGGTCTCCACACCCACTGTTGGGACTGCACAGCTCTGTGACCTCTGGATCCACACAAGAGAGGTGGTAGGATGGGTGGAACAGAAATACTCCCCTCCCCAACTCCAAGCCAGGGTCTAGTCTGCTAGCACGCATACCCTTACTGGGAAACATGGCACAGCCTCTCTTGCAAATTAATTAGCCTCAGGAGTTAACTGACCCACCCCTAGATCTTTCCCAACCTGCCAGCAAAGTGGTATACACATTATGAGACAAGATTAAAAAGACTGCAACTGTTCAGCTTGGAAAAGCGACAAAGAAAGGGAGTGATGATAGAGAGCTGTAAAAATCATGACTGGGATGGACAAAGTGCATGTGGAATTGTTACTTGCACCTTCCTGTAACACAAGACCCAGCAGGCCACCCAATGAAATTAATAGGCATGGGATCTGCTCATCAATCAGTCTTAGTCGCAGCAGGCTAGGCTGGCTCCGGCGAGCCACTGCACACACCCCTCCCCCCTCACCTCAACTGTTCATTGTCTGTCAGTCAGCATGCTAATTTGATCGACAGCACGTTGAACGAATCTCAAATAAAAAAGGAAAAAGTGGCTGGGACCCATGTAGGAACAACCAATCAAAGGCCAGCAGGGACTTAGCCAACCAAAGGCCAACATTCTGAATGACTGACAATAAACGGACAGGGGGAGAAAAAAGAGGCAGGAGCCCAGCCTGTCTGCCTGTGACTGAGACTGGTTTTTTTGCCTGCCACTAGGACATAAGGGAAGGGTAAGGAGGAGGCGTGTGTGGATGGGAACCAGTGTAGGGAAGCCCACAGGGCAGGGGAAAAGGAAGGTGTCAGAGAGCTTGTGGGGTTGGGGAGGGGAAAGGGAAGCCCACACCACTCTGAAAATAGAGGGGGAAAGGGCTGGGGAACTCATGGAGCGACATGTCCCACAACAGGTGTCCTGCCTTCCAATGTGGCCCCCCACATTGAATGAGTTTGACACCCCTGTTACAGACTGACAGATTTCTTTGGGCATAAGCTTTCTGACGAAGTGGGTTGAAGCCCACAAAGGCTTATGCACAAAGAAATTGGTTAGCCTATACAGTGCCACAGGACTCTCGTTTTTGCTCATCCATTCTATTATTAAAATCCAGGCACTATGGCAGAGGCCAGCGGGTCACTGTCTCTTGGTGGTGGTGGTTTGCGCAGCATGAGGTAATAGGACAAAACTTTGGGAACAGATTAGCAACATGAGCCATTCTCTTCAACAGGACCAGGCATTTGTGCTGGTCTACTGAAGCCAGAAGTAAAAGAGCTCATTCTTTTAGGGCCTTTCCCAAAGCCCAACGGAGTCAATAGGAGGCTTTGTTACAGCTAGCCCTTGACCCAAGCTGCATTTGGACCGACGCTGGAGAAAGATGCTTCCTGCTGAACTCATAAAACAAAAGAGAAACCAGACTCCTCACTGCTGTATCATTGTCCAGGACAAAGACTAAATTCAGACAGAGGACAGTGTGCACTGCATGAGAGACCAGAGTAAACTTCAGGTGCAGAATTATATTTACCTGTAACAAATACTCCATACATAAAGCATACATACATACATACATACAAAAAAAAAATCAGCATAAAAATGATGTTGGAATGAAACCAAGGCAAAGATCACCACAACTTAAAACAGACAGAGTTCAAACATGCAAAGCCCTCTATTTGAATTCACTACACTCGACTGGCTCTTTGGTAGTTTGGTTGGCTCCACAGACCAACCAAAGTTTTTAATGCAAAGGGAAACAGACATGCCTTCTACTGGTAGACCAAGAGTCTGGTGTGCTTAAGAATCACTCTGGGCTTGGCAGGGACAAAGCACTTATGGCTCATTCACCATCTGAAGTGAAAGCTACAATTAACACCAAAATTAAGTCATGCCTCCCACCAAACAAGGTATAAAAAATACTGCAGCTGAACTGTCCTTTATAGACTTCATTATACAATCGTTTCAAAAATAGGGTTTTATTTTCACAAATTTTCAATGACTGTTAAACTTCATTTCTTTCCAAACAGTGAGTATACAAAAAGGCACTAAAAACTCAAACTACATAAAGATTCTGGATAAATGCTCTCATATCCCCTGGTTCAGAAGAACTGATGGATTTTGCATTGTACCGCTGTTTTTGTGCTGTTAAACTCTGGACTCCGCTGCACAGACCCTGCAGGAATATTTAACACAGACCTGCACAAGAGGCCTGCATCCAATGGAAAGTTTAGAGCAGGTTGTTGGCTTGGGTTTCCCACACCACCATCCCTCACCAATCCATTGAATAAGATCAACTGCATCCCCTTTAACAGCAGCATCTTGCAACACAACACGAGCTAAGAAGCTACAATGCCTTGCCTCCCACTCCACCCAGCATAGGGAAGACTGGGTTACACAGAGCAAAAAGAAAGGCAAAAAGGTGACTCTGTTAACCTGAAAAGAAATTCATTTGATGGCAAAGTTTAATTTCAACCTCCAAGTTCATGCATTTCCTGGCACCCTAATTCTGTAGGCTACAAGGATATGAATTTTTTATTTTGTGCAGTTGATCATCTCAGGCATTGTGAGAGTTGCACATAGAACTAGGTGGCCTGACAGATGGGCTTGCCATATTGTTCCACTCTACCATGGGCCTGCTAGCTGTTTCCTAGCTAAACAGAGGGGAAAAAGCTGCCTACCCAATCTAAGAACTCATTCTGAATACGCATAATTTCTCAGTTAACACATCTTTGGCATTGGCAGGTCTGAAAACCCTGCCATTAAGGTACCAACACAATAAGCATCAGCAGGTGAGCGCTGGGAAATCTTGAATTATGGCAACATGGTATTGAACTAAAATAAGTAAACAACAGGCTAATTAACAGCTATGCATGCGGCCATTCAGGTTCAGGCAAACAGTCTCCCTCCTGCAGACTCATTCTGCCCCAAGATGAGCCCACACAGATAATCCTCACTGAAGTGCAACTCTCTTCTGCATCACAGAAAGCCTCTTCATGAAGTCAGTCAAAGGAGCAAGGTTCACACCTCCCAGTCACTGCAGCCACAGCATCTGCAAACTTTACTGGCCCAGGGGCAAAGCATCAGGAAGAAATGCAAACCTAGCAAAGGCAGTGGATAGGGCTAACCCACTGCAAAGAGACCTCACTGGGAACTTGGGAGATTTTATAGACACACTGTGGAGGAATTTAACACCCTGCAACCACAAGGGAGAGCTTCCAGCAAATCAGCAAGAGCTGGAATTGGATACACAATACCTCTCAACCCAAGGACCTGCATCATCAATGCCTGGAGGATGTCCTGTCCAGTCAGAAAAGGGTGACAGCAAGAAGGAACCAACACAGGAGAATCTGCTAGGCACAAGGCAGGGATATAGAAACCTCTCTTTACCTCACAGGTGTCACATTAGACACTTGTCTTGGGACCAGTGGCTCTTCAGCAAGGATCAGGGCCTAATAGGCCCATGACAACCCAGTGGGAGGTGGCAGCCCTTTAGCAACTGTGTTTAGAGGGGACAGCTAGAACAGGAAGCCACCCAAGAGGGAAGATGCTCTCTCTAGAGCAGCTGTTGCAGCCTGGAGAAACCCATGGGAGGCAGAAAAGGACTCTCTGGGAGTGAGACATTAATGGGGGGTTTAGAGCTGAGAGCAAGACAGCCAAGAGAACCATCAGAACCCCAGGGAAAGGGATTCATGGGGGGCTGGAGCAGAGAGGCCTGGCTCCGGGAAGGAAGCAGTAAGGGGACAAACACACAGAAAAGGAGATAGACACCTATGAAGGGGGCAAGCAAAGACCGAACCCGTGTGGAAGGGGGTGAGTTTGGGAAGACAATAGGAGCTGCTGGCTGTTTACTGAGAAGAGACAGGAAAGCAACGACTCTGGGTAAGGAAAGAATTGTGAGAATGTTTCGTTACATTACTGATATATTCCCACTAGTTTACAATGTAAAAGCATCGTATTTGGAGGAAATAACTTAAATCTTGGAAACTAGTCCCAAAAAAAAAAAAAAAAATGAGAATTATTAATCTATGGACTAACTCAACCGAAATCAATAAAGCTACATCAGAGACAAAGTTGGCCCTGTCAAAGTGTTTCCCCCATAGAATGGTTTGGAAAATCCCAAGCGAGACACAGGACAAGCCCAGCAAGAAAAAACAACTTTTGTGTTGTTTGGGAGCACTCTGCTGGACTTGCCAGGTGTTCAGGGATTCATTTAACAGGGGGGCAGCCTCAGCTTTCATTCCCCTATCCTATGCTTCTAATGTACAGGACAATATACTGGGACATTGTGCTGTCCTAGCCTAACCTCAGTACATACAGAGTTCACATCACAACCTGCTGACGCTGCCATATATTGATGCAACACTGCACCAGAGACATACACGTCATGCTGCAATTTTATCATGCAGGACAGACATCAGTGCGTCCCAGTCACCTGGCCACACACGGATTTAAAAGCTGAGCTTCAGGCTCCTGTGTGTGAAAGGCTGGTACTTGGAAGTGGATGGCAACCACAAGAATGACCATGTAGAAAGTAAAGGCTTGCATCACGTCACTGTCATCTTGGGGCTGCTGAGGATGAGAAAGGCTCTCTTCTATATTGAAAACTAACCTAAGGTAATTCAGCAATGGTTTCTGCTTAGTCCCAGTTGTGTTAAAAAGAGTCCTGGAAACTGTGGACTAAGATGAGAAAGTCACATCAGAAGTGCTTTAGATTGAATACCACTATGTAAGCTAAAACAAACTGAGCTTTAAGTGTGTAGCACCAAGTAATTTCTTGCCCATACTGAAACTTGAGGTTACAGCCCTACTGAGCAGCTGAATGTGTTCTTGACATCACATGTCTCTCAAAATTATACTGAGAGTAAATTCTGTATTTTAGCAAACCCTTGGGCCAACAAGTCCATCAGAAATGGCAATTTCTTCCCCAGAAAAGCACAATTGTAAAGGGGTGAAAAAATCCCCAAATAAATATTCAGCATGCTCCTTTTAATGTAAAAAAAAAAAAAAAAAAAAGATTGCAGTCGGAAGGAAAGTGCACTGACATGGCTGTTTCCAGCGTTCCTTTCTCCCTGGCCTGGGTGCTGGGCTGAAAGGACAGCTGTAACAACCACTCACACAAGAGCCCAAGAGCTGCATCTCTCCACACATTTTGGCACACCGATAGAAGTGCCCATGCTGGGTCTGAGACATTCCCTGGTAATGTTCCAGGGCCTGCTGGTTCAGACTCCCCAGCAACACAAACCCACCACTTATGAGTTTAGTGCAGGGGGGCCAGGCCGTGCTGTCTTCCACAGGCTAAGGGCAGCAGAACCCATGCAAGCCAGCTTACAGAACAGCAATGTGCTTCCTGCTCCATTTCTCTCTTTAAACCAGGCTGCACTCTGTGAGGGAATGCCTGCACTGCCACTAAAACCCTCTGCTGGCCTAGAAAAAGGGGGTGTTTAATGGCAGTGCAGACTTGTGTGCTTGTGCGGAAACATGGGCTCTAGGACTGTGCACGGCAGGAGGATCCCAGAGCTTCCCAAGCCTGAACATTTGTGCTGAAATTAAACAGCCCCACAGCTGGAGCTCCATGAACCCACGTCAGCTGGCACAGGCCACCCCCCTGGTGTTCAAAAGCAACTCTGACGTAGGGTGGGGGTCTGCAGAAGCCATTTGGGTGTGCCCATCGGAGGTGCCCAGATGCTAGTAATGGAGAAAAAGTAACAGAACCTGCTCAAATGCAAAGCTAACAGCTGGGAGAAAGGGAAGGAATCCCTGCTAGAGAGGTGGGATGGCAGGGAAACCCCTAGAAAGCAGTAATGCCAAGAGATGCTAATGGAGGGCAACTCAGATAGGAGCCTGCAGTGTGATATGCCAGCACTGTGCAGAATCTCCCTGACTTAGTGTCACTGTGAGCGGGCCCTGATACAGCTGCACGTAGGAGATGGCTTCAGTGCTGGGCCCTTTGGTGTCAGAAAGATGGTCAACAAGTAGGATGGAACTGAGAGAAAAGCAGAGAAATGATCATGGGGGCTGGAGCAATTGGTTTACATGGGGAAAAAACAAAAATAGCTAGCTTGGCAAGATGAAGAGCAGGGCTTCGGAAAGATGAGCTGAGTCTGGGTAACAGAGAAGTAGAAACATTGAGGAGGAATAGTTTAAGGTGCTTTCAGAAAGGGAAATGGGATACAAACATGGGGAAGATGCAAGGGGAAATTCGTTAAATTGGGGAATGCTTTCTAATGGTGGGGAGAAGTGCCTCAGGGGGGCAATTGAAAGATAATTGATACCACTTGGAATACTAAAAACCGGATGGACATAAAGCATCAACATGTGCTTTAGGGAACAAGCACTAGTCCATTGACTGGGCAAGCTAATGACAAATGCTTCCATCTACTTCCTAGGGCCATAACCTTTTAGAGTCAAAGCTTGTTTTGCAGGAAGAGCTTTGTGTATATATCACACAAAAAATAACCCCTCTGTGGCTTGACTGTCTCTTTCCATGGAGAGACCAGGCTTTCAGGGCACTTCAGCAGCTAGAAACTCACACTGAAACATTCATGGTTTATGTGCTGCCAAAGGGGATTTTTTTAAAAAGCAAACAAGCAGTAGATATGTGAGGAATCCCTACAAGATCCTACCCTTCAGCAACTTCCTGTCTTAGGAGGTTGCACCAAAGCATCATCAAATTCTCCAAGCACAGTTCTGTTCTTCTCTGAAGGCCTCTCCATTCAGGCGCTGCTTTTTCTCAACTCCCTATTCATCACTCAAGTCTGGTTTCACTGGATGGTAACATTCTAGCTCAGAAAAAAAATGAAATACGGGTGGTTCAAATTTCAACATGAACCATGGCTGGTTTTTCCTTTGAATTTTTGGTTTTACTGAGTTGTGAGTGCCCTATCTTTTAATTTTACCAACACTGAGGAAAAAGGTGCGACTCCGAATATTATCTAGGAACAAAATAAACCATGTATGGGCATTTTTCCTTGTATCAGGCCATGGGGATTACTGAAAGGGTAAAGCATTCCAATGACGTGTCAACAGTGTAGGGAATAAGAAATGCAAGCTGCAATCAAGTGAAATTAACCGATGTCTGGAAAGAAAAGAGGAAAGTCAGTCTGTGTACTGGACACAGACATATAGACTCCGGATGTCTCATGTCAGTGAGATGAGCGTGAGAAGAGAATGCCAGCTGTCTGATGTCTTGGTGCTGATGCCTTTGTATTCTTGACAAACTAACATGCCCAGCTGCAAGGACACCATTTTAAATTGACTTTCGGTTATATTAGAAGGGTGAAGAAATGCCCCAGCGTCCATGAACAAATAGGGCTTTGCTACTGAAGAGGCTGAAGGATCAACCCGTGTGTTCCTCTGAAGGTCAGTTACAGCGGCCTGTATAGCTATTATGGCAAGGAATACAGATACAAAAAAATAAGTGTATTTATAATATATACAATCTGTACACTATACATCTATACATCCAACCCACTGCTAATTTCATGAAAGTTTAACTTTATCAGTTTAACTTGTTACCATCTCACCCTTTAAGGGTGACTGAAATCCACTCCCCCCTGCAAACAGCTACCAATGTTAAACTCAGCCCGACTTAGAAATTTACGGTTATTATAACCTTAAAGGGGAAACTCAAGGGCAGGTCTACAGCATGGTGGGATTTCAGCCGCAGTGGAAGGCAAAGTACTTAAAATACCTTGTGTATTTCCCTGACTGCCTACCGCCTACTTACTGCAGCGTCTTCAGGGCACAGTATCAAAGGAAAATATCTCCCCTTCAGCTCAGCGCTACTCCAGTGTGCCAGGGTAGTCTTCAGAAATCTGCTTCCTGATCAGCTGTGCGCATCTTCACAGACCTGACCAGTCAACTGGGAAGATCCATCTGACGGAGGCAAATTTGTCACCGTCAGTGAAGACTAGCCCTAAGTGACAAAAGATTTCCTGTCACCTCCTGTCTGCAATTCACTGTCATCTTTTTTGGTCAATCCTGCGAGCTGCTTAAAGCCCTGAACCACATAAAGATGTCAGTCCAGCAGGAGATGCGAAGTACCTTGTGGATCAGATGCTACAGGTGTTGGTGAGATACACAGGCCCCCACAGCACCCCCTGGGAGCAGCAGGAAACGTGTCACGTCACATGTGCTGGACCAGGATTGAGTGTGGGTTTTACTGAGTGAAAGGTTGTGCTTTGAAAGACTGAGGTGCGAGCAGCACTAGAAAGATGAATCCACAGAGCCCAGGCCAGAGTACACACAGCAAGAGCCTCCACCACACACACACACGTGTGCACACGCAACAGATGCACACTAGCTCAAGCACTGACTTTGCCAGAGGTAAAAATGTGGTTCCAGCTCCCATTTCCCTCAGGTCCTAGGCTTTTCCTGAGCAAAGACTGCCAGCCATGCTGAATGGCAGGATCGGTTTCAGACCTAGGCCATCCATTAGGACAGCATTAAATGCACCAATTGTGCATAGTGGGGCATGGATTTGAACTAGGGTGCTAGAGGTTAAAGGCCAAGGTTACCCACGCCAACCATCCTGCAAGGGCACAGTTGACAGGTCATATCTGCACAGCTCTCTGTGACTAAAGAACAGCCCACGTTGGCCTTCACTACAAAACAATCATGTCAGTATCACAAGAGACAACCTTCAGTTTGGATTAGAAATGTTTCGACAACACCAACAATAGGTTTAAATTATTCACATTGTGGTAAACTTCATTTTTTAAAAAAAAAGTCTGAGTTACAATGGGAATATCATGTGCAAAACTGTAAGCCGGCCACAGGGGGCCAGTGAACTGTCACTGTGTAACGCAATTTTCTTGCCCAAGTTTCTTCGCATCACTCCAGAGTGATGACAGTAAAGAAAACACAACACCAAAGAGTTCAAAGAACTCAGAAAAAAGGACTCTGGTTCCATCACCCAACACGGGTTCTACTTTCACAGCATGCTCACCCGCACATGCCTTCACAAAGAGAGGGCACCAGCCACCAACACAAAATGGGTATCAATGCCAGCGAAGCCATTGATGAGGGGATGAAATCACATCCCGATTCACCTCTGGAGCCTCTTCTAGACTGGAAGGTCGAGGAAGACAGTAGCAAAGGTTGTTGCACTTGCTACATGGGGGTGGAAGAGAGAACGACGCCTTCTTTCAAAGGGGCTTTATCTTCCCAGCCTTCCACCCCCGGCTGTGTCTCATGATGAATCCTGATCCATGCTGCATCCAAGAGCTTCAATGTCGTTGCTTATGTCAGAGATCATTCGGTCCCATTCATCTCCCTCGGAAGGGGCAGACTGGTCATCTGAGCTCCCTGCAGCTCCATTCCCATTTGTTGTTGAATTGGAGGTAGTGCTCAGAGTCCGTTTGCACCTCCCAAAACTGTCTGTGATAATCCCCCGGCCATCCTTCACCCCGATGGTTTCCAGGAAATTCTCAAAGTGTTGGTTGTCCTTTTCAGGAATGAATGGTCGAAGGCCTTCCCCAGAAAATAAAGAAGGAGGAAAAATTAGTCATTGGATACATTTAACATGACAACGTTATACTTATCAAGATGATGTTCATACCAGTCAGGACTCTCACAGACATCAGTGGGAGCTTTGCCCTCACTAAGACTTCAGGATCTGGCTGTAGGACACCAAGGAAGTCAAGATGCAGCAACTGAACTCTTCTCTTTCCATCTCATCCCCTTTCTCCTCCCCAGTATCTGAAGCTCAAAGAGCTGAGTTTTTTGTTTTATCTAAAACTTAAGTCATCCAAACGGACAGTGATGGTGCAGAAGATGATGTCGCTTCACTATCTGTAAATCAGGGACATTTCTTACTACCCAAAAAGTGGCAGTGCTTAATTAGCTCATGTTAGGAAAGCCCAGGGGATCTTCAAATGCAAAGAACTCAGAGAACTATTAGTTAAAAAGTCAAGATCAGTTGCTCTTTACCCACGAGACAATATACTCCCTCATGCCCAAGACACACACTGTGGAGAAGGATCACCACTTCCTGGTGGTTCAGAGAAAAGTACTCCAGCTCCAAGTACTCTCCACCTGTTCCCCACCGAGCCATTAACCATCTCTCCCAGCCCGACCAGCAAGATTTGGGCTACCCAGTACAGGAGGTAGTAGCTCTGACGCCTGGCCAGCCAAAGGAGGCTTAACAATACAACCCTCATTACTGTTTGGCTTGCATGACGACAGCCCAAAAGCGTTCCAGTCCTGACTGGCACATCTGGGCACTCCTCTGTGAAATGACAGCCCTGCCCAACAAACCTTACAGTCTAGTCTGGAAATGGACACAACAGGCAATGTCAGAAACAGGAGGCAGGGAAAAGGACAGATCCGACAGACAGATGAGTAAGGGAGTGTCTTTTACTGGACCAACTGCTGCTTAAGAACGTGGGGCCAGGACTGCACACTGAAGAGATCATGCAGTTATGTGCTATAGGCTCACTGGATGACAACCTAATTGTTTCAAAGCAAAAATCAATTGTTGGAGCACTTCTACTATCATAGCTAGAGGACCCGAAACAAACAGGAACCAAAAGGCACTTTGAAAGAGGATACAAAAAGCCTAGATCCAATTCACCACTGATTCAGAGGCAGTCCCAGGAGCTCCAGTGGTGTTGCAAGGGGGTAGAAGTCAGCACTGAACCACGTCCACGCATTTCCCAGCCAGGATCAGAGTTCAAGGCTGTTCATTTCTTAGACAAGGATTAAGAGCATCCCCAACATCCTGATCTGCATAGGTACTGCTTCACCCTAGGACCACTGAAAGCAAACCTTGTAAGAGGTACAGGAGAAAACTTATTCTATTCACCTGACAGTCACAATCATGTGGCAAAACTGCCCAAGGTGCATGCTCAGGGCCTGAAGGTGCCTCTGTAATTTGCCAAGACACTTGTGGATCCAGTGGAGTGATTACAGGTCTCCCTGAGTTTTGTATGTCACTGCTGAAGGGGAACCTGGTGGGTTACACAGATAACAGTGTGAGGAGGCAGACAGACCTACTCATCATAGATAACATCCCCACCCCACCAACAACTGAAATCTGCACTGAAAAGCAAACAGATCTGATAGTCTCAGTGCCCATTTGTGTCTCTGAAGACTATTCATAAGAAAGAGATTATACCTTTTAGGTGATTGCTGAGATTATGGCTATGAGCAGAGAGGTTATTTTACCTCTTTATTTGGTACCAGTGCAGCTGCAGCTGGAATCCTGGTCCAGATCTAGTGCCCACAATTCAAGAAGAATGTTAATAAATTGGAGAGGGTTCAGAGAAGAGAGACGAAACTGATTAAAGAACTGGAAAACATGACAAACATTCAAAGAGCTCAATCCATTTAGCTCACCAAAGAGAAGGATAAAGGGTGACTTGATTATAGTCTTGAAATAGCTACACGGGGATCAAATATTTAATAATGGGCTCTTCGACCTACTTATAACAATACAGTTACAATCTAATGGCTGGAAGCTGAAGCTAGACCAGTTCATGCTGGAAATGAAGCACACATTTTTCAGTGAGAGTAATCTAATCTTTGGAACTTTTTACCAAAGTTTTAGTGGATTCCCCAGCACTGATGATTTTCAAATTAAGATGAGACGTTTTTCTAGAAGACCTACTCTAGCAATTACTTTGTGGGCATTCTATGGCTCGTGTCAGACTAGATGTGGACAACAATCCCGTCTCGACTTGGAAGCTAGGATTATCCTGCATTGAGCCTTTTGGTAGAATCTGACCCTGTCATGTCTAGGGCCAGATATCATCCCTGACCTCCTCATGAGGAGTTCAGAAAGGAAGAACAGCCATGCTGGACCATCTAGTCCAGTGTCCCGTCTTCCGCCAGTGGCCAGCGCCAGAAGCTACAGAGAGAATAAACAAAGCAGGGCAATTAATGAGTGATCCAGTCCCAACTTCTGACAGTCAGAGGCTTAGAGAGACCCAAAGCATCAATGATTATGTTGCCTAATAGCCATTGATGGACCATGAACTTTTCTAATTCTTTTTTGGACCCAGTTATACTTTTGGCCTCTACAGCATCCCCTGGCAATGAAGCTCACAGACTCTGATGGGTGAAGTACTTTCTGTTAGTTTTAATCTTTCTGCCTATTAATTTCACCTTGTCCTCGCATTAGCTGAAGAGATAAATAACACTTCCCTATTCACTTTCTCCACCCTGGTTATGATTTTATACACCTCTGTCATATCAGCCCTGTCATTGTCTCTTTTCTAATCTGAGCAGTCCATCTTTTTAATTTCTCGGAGTATGGAAGCTGTTCCATACCCCTAATTATTTTCAATGCCCTTCTCTTTACCTTTTCCAAGTCTAATATACCTCCAGTTTCTCTCCCCACAGCAGCAGGTATACAGCAATGCACAGCAGGACTTCACTTAAAGCACTGGTTCCCAGCCTTTCTCTGCTTGAGGGCCACAGATATTTTTACAAGCCTGAAGGGCACCAGTCTCCGCCAGCAGCTGTCTGCCTCACCACACACCCACTGCAGCCAGACAGAAGGAGTTCAGTGAGGAGCCTGCCTCTTCACTGACCTTGTCTCCCTTGGCTGCAGCAGGCAAACTGCAAGTGTCCTGTAGCCCCATATACTCCACCAAGATCCCTCAGCAGTGGCCCACTTCTGCAGCCAACCCTCTGTCTCCAGCAGAGACCCCTAGGAACCCAGCCAGTGAACTCTGTTCCTTGCTGCAGCCAAGTGAGGGGAGCGCTGATCCTCCCTCCCTCTGGCTCCAGCAGGGACCTCAGTGACTATGGACCCAGCCGAAGCACTTTGCTCTGCTCCCTGCTACAGCCAGGGGGAGAGGGCGCTGATCCCCCATCCTCTTTGCTGCAGCAAGGAGCCTGCACCAGTCTTGTAGCCCTACAACATGCTCTGCCTAGGCCCTTAGGCAGGGGCTCCCTTCTGCACCCAGCACAAGAACGAGACACTTCAAGACTCTAAGAGCCACATGGGGCCAGCAGGCCACAAACATTAAGAGTCTAAGTACCTTGTTTCCATCTAGTAATGTAATCAATTGCTATTCAAATATCTTTATAACAGTTTTATTTTTGGAGCTGTTTAGATCCAAGCTGTAGGAAGCTTCTAATTTTTTTCCTCCTCTGGCAGAACAGTGACACTCAGTCAAGCTGCCTAATTTCCATGTGCCATGGCGTACAGTACATGCCTTTCTCCTAAACGGCTAGCGTTTTCTTTATAGTCCTCAGTGGGGCAACAACAAATGCAGAGAACAACACAGGCTCCCCCTCTGGGGGCCAAGGGTACATTTGCATTCCCCCTGGACGTGGAAGGAACAGTTCCATATTTGCTAAAGAGAATTCGTTACAAAGAATGGAGATAAAGCATGATGTCTAAAGCCCAAAGGACTGCTCAGCACAGACACATTGTGCCACTTTACAGATCTTAACACTTTAACAGCATCAACATGCAGATTAAAGCAAGTAAAGAAAAAAGTTCAAAGTTGACTCTAGAAGTACCTGCCACTATTCATGCTCCCCATTCAGTGAGTGGGGCTGTTGTCCTGCCATTGGGCTACAATTTAGCTTTACAGCTCCTACCAGGAGCCTACCTGACATAGCCGGTGAGATTGAGGCCACAGACGTCATTTTAAAGCAAGAAGTTCAGAGGAGCTATGTTATATGCTAAAAATGTGGGTTATGTTAATAGCTACTTTACCCAAGGTTAAATTAAACTAGCTCTAAACCCAGACCTTTCCTTACACTTCCCACCATTCAATGGGAGCAGACTTTGACGGCGCTTTGTCCAAACAGCAGCATCCTGTTTGACTGTTCATTATTCTTTCAGACACTTGGGTTATTCTTCCTTGTAATCAGATGTAGTGATTAGACCCTTTATTACAATGACAGGTTCATTTAAACAAAGTCTGTCTAGAAAGGTCCTGCCTCCTAGCTCTCAGCTAAAGAGCCCAGTCTGGCTCCTTCTGAAGACAAGGGGAACAGCAGCAGACCAGTGGCATTCCAACCCTGCCACTGCTGTACCTTGTTGTAAGGCACTCTCCCTCCCTAACCCTGCTGTCGCACCACAGGGAGGATGATCCACTGGGCCTATGGCTTTGGAGACCTACGTTCTAGTCCCTACTCTGCCCCGACTGAAGTGGCCATGGGTAAGCCACTTCATCTCGGATCCTCAAAAAGGTGGGTGGGTGCTTAACTCCCACTGATTTCAATGAGTCAAATATCTCAATGCCACTCAGAATCTGGCATTTAGCATCTCCAGTCTCAGTTCCCCACCTCACAGGAGCATGTGAGGGTACATGTGTTAAATGGAGTGAGGCCCACCACCGTGGCCTTGTAGGCCATACAAGTACTGGATATAAACAGACAATACAGTTTTCAGCACAGGGCTCAGTCCTGCAACCTAGAAACACAGATATTAAATTAACCTGTATGGGGATACTGCACCCTCTTAAGTAGCTGGGCTGCTTCAAACCAAAAGCTGTATATCGACCACCTCTGCCAATAAGTTCCCAGAGTAGCTGGAACTCTTCTGCAAAACAAACAAGGAGTCCTGTGGACCACTTCAGCAACCTTTATTGCTTTTCTCTACAAGGATGTTTAAGGAACTGAATGGTATATATAGTGGCCTGCCAGGCCCCACCTTGCTCCCGTTTTCGCTGGTGCTGAGTATTCATAACATCACTAATTTGTAATCATGTTACTAAAATAAGTCTTGCTGTTTTTCCTGAAGCAAAGGAAAGGAGGCCTCCTGAACAAAGACAGGCAGCTGATCACATATTTCCCACAAGGGACCAGACTGGTGATGAGCTGGAGAGTATTTCACCAATTTGACTTTGACCTAGATCAGTAGCAGCTTAAGTCATTAGCACCCAGCAGCTGATCAGAGGGCTGCATGCAAGGTGTGGGTCTAGAAAACCAGCACCCCCATCACAAACATCACCACTTGTCTTCATCTGTACTATCGCTGGGCAAGTTTCAGTGAAGCCAACAGTTAAAATTAAACTTGGTGACTGCACTGCACCCTGTGCCCAGAGGTCAGAATTTAAGCATTTTAGGAAGCAGAACCAAGAAAGGCTGCCACTCCCGCGCCGCACCTATTCTATGATAGTCTATCAGACACTTGTTATGGCCTCTAAATTCATTCGTAACACTTATCTCACATACCCAAAAGACAAAGCTACAGAGAGCTCAGCCACATGGCATACCCAGAAAAAGCAGTGATGAGGAGATAGTCTTTAACAGTCATAGTGTGCAGTTGGAGGTAGCTATTTATCTCCCTGGTACATTTTTATAGGGCCGAACTGTTTTTTCTGATCCTGTTTGTACTATAAAACATTTACAACACTCAGCATCCACAGGGATACTCGGATGGAAATGGCAACCAGGATCTGGCCTTCAAAGATGATGTCCAAACAATATCAAATCAATACCAAAGTTGTAGAGGACAATGACATTTTCCAGTCAATAGATTTGAAAACAACCAAGTTAAATGCAAATAAGCTGCAAACATCGATAAAACAAAGGCAAAAGGAGGTGGGGATGGAGCCAAACCATTAATTTTTCTAACAGACTCCACTTCTGGATGTTAAGGATAAAGGTAACGGAAGCCTCTTGAGATGAGGCTGAAACACATCAAAAGAACAAATATCACCCATCTGTTTCTTGGGTGTACTACACATTGCGTTCCTGTGAATTTATCCCCCAGATTTAAACCATTTTAAAGCCATTATAAATGTCTCTGGTTTTAGTTCTAATGCTCCTAAGCAACGTTCCCTCTAATTTTTCGTAAGCTGTGTGCACAAAATATTTCTTTTGTGCAAATTTTCAGAACCTGTGTCCAAATTTGTGCACACTCAAGGGACTGTGGTCAAATGTCTGGTAAAGCCATCTCCCATGTATGAGTAGAAATTAAAAAATATTGCACTGTTAAATTTTTTTGTGCACACTTTATTTTGTTGTGTGCACAGGTTTCACAACCTCTGTGCGCATGCACACGCGCACAGCTTAGAGGGAACATAGCTCCTAAGCCCAGATCCTCAAAAGCAGTCAGTCTCCTCATTTCCCGATTCTAGAAGTGTCTTTGTAGGGGGCTAAAAATACTGTCTCATAACACCTGCTCCTCATCTAAGACCCAGCCAACAGATAACCAGAGATCCAAACGCCAGCCCTTATGCTCCTCCAAACCAAAAAGCCAGGCAGAGAGATGGCCTTGTAGCACCTACAAACTAAGGCTGTGTCACATGTTGGGGGAAGAGTGTTCTTTATTTTATCATACATGGAGGTTCTTCACAATGTGCGGTTCCTATTCATATTCCACAATGATACACATATGCTGAATAATTTGGAAACCAGCTTCCACTGGTCCACTCATGCCTTGGCTCACCTAGTGCCACTGACCAAAGAGACAAAGGGCAGGGTGAAGCAACCACCCGCCCAGTTCTTTTTTTACCCTGAATCAGAGAAGATCTTAACAGAGAGGGGAAGCAGGGCAGATAGTGGAATACACACAGGAACCACACATCCCGAAGAACCTCCAGTTGCTATAAAATAAATAGCTCTTTTTCCTTCAAGCATGTACTCCCCAACAAGTGATGGACAAGCAGGACTCAAACAGGAGCAAGGTGCAAAGATGTAGATGGCAGAGTTGAACAAAGGACTGCCATTCCAAAAGATGCTTTGTGTACAAAGGCAGTGTCTCACAGATGGTTGGCCTGAGCTCCATGGAACTGCCTGGCAGATTTCAACTAAAGGCACCTGCTGAACCAATGCCATGGATGTTTCTTGAACCCTTATCCCAGGAGGAGGGCAAAGATTAGACAACTGGTAAAAGAACAAGATGCAGCTGAGATCCACTTTGAGGTTCTTTATGAGGATCTAGCCTGACTCCTGACTCTTTCCACCATGGTAACAACACATCTAGGAGACTTTCAGATTGGTTTTGCTCTCTGCAGTTAAAAGGCTCAGACTCCCCAAACACCAAGGAAATGGAGATCTCCTTTCTTCTAAGTAAGCATGTAGTTTTGGGAAGAACACAGGTAACTCCACAGAGGTTTAGGTGAAACTCTTTAGACTATGTTTACATTCTAGTTTCACTCCTCAACCCCTCCCTGAGTAAAGGAACTCTGGATCTGCCATCAGAGCTCCAAGCTCACCAACCGTCCTGGTGGAGGGGACAGCTCCCAGCACTGCAACCTCCATGGTTAAGACAGACAAGGAGCATGACATTATTGATTCAGAATGAGGCTTAGCAAGTAATAAGAGCAAGATTCAAGGCCTGTTGAGAACCATACTTTTTTTTTAATAGGTAGAACGGTTCTGATGAGGCCTTTCTGCTGGTGAGTGGCTGTGCTAAGACCAAGTAGTCCTGCGAAGGTGGATGGCAGACTCTAAAGGTGGATGCTGCCAAGTGGACCTAAACAAAACCTGCTATAATTAGGGAAAGAACACGGAGTCTAGAATGAGAGGAATACCTGTAATCTTCTGGGACAGTGGTTCTCAACCACTATGTTGGGACACGTTACTGTGTCACCACACCACAGTAAAGTGTGTTGCAGAGAGCCAGGAAGATGGCTGGATTGGGCCTGGAGGGAGTGGGCTAGAGTGTCCTGTAGTCACAATATGCTGACAAGCATGTCACTACCCACAAAAGGTTGAGTACTATTATTCTGCAATATATATCTTTGATGCTTCTACACAGAAAAGCATTTCCCCACGGCTAGGCAATATTGTCTAGTAAAATCCTTCTTATTATTAGAAAGAATGCTTTACAGTCTATACAGCCTCAGAACGTGATTCTGCTAAGGATGGTGCCCGTTCAAATGCCAGGCTCTGAGATGAAGCAGACAGGCTGGGATGCTCGACCTTGCAGTTCCCCAGATGAAGAAATTGGAAAATATTAGAACAATCATCAATGCCAGAGATAACTTGCATAGGAGGACTGGGAACCAAACTGTGGGGGCCAGTTGGGGGCAATGAAAATGACTGATGCCCTCTCCTGTCAAATCTTGCACAAAACTTAAGGCAGGAGTGGTTGCAGAGAGAAGGTGTAGTTCAGATGGTCTGACCATGGAAGGAGTAAAGCGTGAAAGTGGTGACCAAGAGCTCCCACCATATCTTGCATTTGTCTGAGAGATGAAAAGATTCCCTGTGGGACTCAGCCCCCTCTGTGGTGAACAATATTTTTATGCTTGTGAAAATACTGTTCATCACAGCACTGTGTAGCTCCCCTTCAGGATCAACAGCAACATGTCTGTGACAGAGTCCACTGGCAGCCTCAACTTTCCTGAGAAGCAATCTAACAGCAGGCAAATCTGACTGCCGGTTCACCAGTTCCAGAGATTGACCGCTCCTGCATATAGGGGAATGGAACTCACTCCTCCTTGTTGAGGAGAGAGGACACAATGATCTTGAGTGACTAAGAGAAAGGTTTTATGAGTACTTCGAACCGATTACAGCCCTAGAACATTGATGTGCATCCTGGAGACTCAAGATGTCCAGGTGTCTTGTGCAGTACTGGCTGTCCTTGCAGGCTTCCAAACCCAACAGGTAATGACAGTCCTGTCCAGAGTGGAGGCAAGACATGAACACTGCAGCACACCTGAGAAGGATTCTCCACCATCCACAGGGACAATATCACTCTGCAGGGAAGAGCTGCTATGCTGTACAGGGACTATTAGTTTCGCAAGTACAAGTCTGGCACCACACATATAGGCAACAAAGACGGGTCATCAAATTGTGTAACGTGTACATGAGGCCTTGGCCTGCAGGCGCGAGGAAGGGGGTGTGCCTTGACAGCACAGGAGGTCCCTTATGACACTGCTTGTGATATCACTTATCACTTGAAACTTGCCCCTCGGTAGGTAAATCCTTCCTGTGATTGAGTTTAAGGATACCCCAAAGAAGCCTAACATCAGTGTAGGGGTGAGGAGGTATTTGGGGGTTTAAGCTGACCCCCAAAGAGGAGAGGACTTGCAACATTATCAAAGTGAATGCATGGTCCTCTTGGAGGGACCAGCCAACAAGGATCCAGTCAGTGAGGTAAGGGAAGATGGTGAAATCAAAGCATTTGATACAGGCTGCTACTACAGAGAACACCTTTGTAAAGATCCTGGGGACAGTAAAAAAGTTTGAAAGGGAGTCTTCGGTATTGAGAGAGGTCAGGACCCATGATGAATCTGAGAAAGGATATATAAGCAAAGTGGTTATCAATGAGAAAGAATGTGTCCTCCATCTCATCAGTTGTAAATCACATGTCCTTGTCAAGGATGGAGTTGCAGATGCCCTGTGACCACACGAAACTTAAGTTGGAAAATAAATCAGCTGAGATGGTGGGAGTCAAGAACTAGTCTCTGACCACCCAAAAACCCCCTCCCTCTCTACTGAAAAGGAATCCACTGGATCACTCCTCACTGAGAGAGGTATTCTACCTCTTGTATGAGAATGTCCTAGTGAGCAGCTCCCAAAAGGGAATGGGCAAACTATTATATATCCAGCACCCATCTGTCTGTTATTGCATTCCAGGTACTGCAAAACAGATAGCTGGCTGACCTCCAAAGGGTAAAGAAGGGTGAGCTTGACAACAACATGAGAAGCAGCCTGCCCCAAGGGCCTCAGGATGAGGCTCTGATCCACACAAACCATCCTTCCTCTCTCTCCCTCCAAGTTCTGTCATCTCTGTTAACCTATCTTGGATGAAACTTACCCAACAACAGGAATTTCCTGCTGTCCCCATACAGCTGTTTCAGGTTGATGCAGAATTCATGTATCGAAGCCCCATTGCGGTACTCATGCAGGAGCATTGCAAAGTGCTGGATCTCTTGGGAAGAGAGTTTCGTCCTTAGCTACGGAGAAGAAACAAAGGGCATGATTCAACCTTATTTCAAAAAGTGGGGAACTCATGCTAGCGAGAAACATGACATTCAAGTAGCTCAATTAAGGACAGTGAATAAAAGGCACTTAGCAGTGGATAAGAGCAGAACGACACTCCCCTAGCATAAATGCACCATTTAAGGACATTAGCGATGATTCCAGCCATGTCCTTGTTGGCAAAAGAGGATGACATTTTAAGAAATCCACCCACTAATGGCAAGGGTTAAGCTAGGAATGCTGTCCCATTTTAGGATACTCAAGCTACTCCTTGTCTAGGCTGACTACAACTGGGTGTTTAAGACACAGGAGCTGAGGACCAAGTAGGAGGGTGTGGTCTTGAGGCTTTGCCTATCTGTCTTGCAAAGTCACAAATTCCTGACTAGAAACAGTCCTTTTGCACACTCCCAAACTATCATCATCATCCTGGCTAAGGGCAGAGCTCTTCTAAGGACTCCTTGAATATTGCTCAGGGCACCACCCAGAAGGGTTATGGCAGCTGCAGGTCACAGCAATCAGTAGAGTAAGAACACGCCAGAGGAACCAGGCTGAGAGCAATACCCTTGGCAGCCCCAGTCAGGGACTACTGTCAGGGTGCTGCTCACCTGGCATGCATAGGTATCAACAGCTGCAGCCATGCATATTTTGCACCGTGTGTCTAGTTTGTAGGTGAAAAACCCATTGTTCACAAAGGGAGCCTCAGGAAGAGGGAAACCAATTAATACGCTTTCTCTAAATACATCTTAAGTTATTCCTAATGCTATCAATTTAGTGATCAAGCTTGTAATACATGTCAGTGAATGCTCCAACAGCTGTGCTCCAAATGTCAATTTAACAGCAAACCTGACAGGCCTACCCATTCAGGCAAGATCACCATCTAAGTACCCTGCATCACAGAAATAAGGGAGCATTCTCATTCACAAGCGCCTTTGCTAGAAGGAGGGAGGGAGTAGCACCAGGAAGCCGTGCTTTAATCACTGAACATAAGCTGGCTCTGGAGGTAAAATGCTGTTTGGATTCCAAGTGGAAACAATCCTGATGGCCTCTGACCCTAACCCCTAAAGCCCCTAAGTGACCATGAAGTAACATTACACAAGAGAGGAAAATATCATCACATCATTCACAGACCGGTACAGTGTCTGAACCGCTGTCAGCGCTCACCATGGGCTTCTGACTCCATGCTAAGGGTACACATGCATTCCCAGGAACAGTGGCCTTGCTGACACTATTGGAGAAAAATCCCATCATGCTGCACATGCATGGCCACTCTTTCCTGTGAGCAATGCTTTGACCCTACCAGAGACATTCCTACCGTCATCATGTAGTCCTGGAGCAGCTCCGTTGCTGTGGTGCTCAGCTCGCTTTCACTCGCTGTCTTGACGTGTGGCGATTGAGGCGTTGAGAAGGAAGAAGGGGAGTTGCCACCTGTGTCCAAGGATTCTGGAAAGGAGCTGAAATGCACACAGATCTATGAGCAACCTCAAGAGCTCCAGGGGCCACCTGGGTCTCCATTAGTGTCTAACAGACACACACTAGAAGGGTGTCCTTATTTTAAGCTGAGGCTGTGCTGTATTGGAGGGATTCTGGGGACATGGATAAAGTATTAGAGCACCACCAGCGTCAGCTAGCTCAAAGGGAGGGAGGGATTGCCTCATAACTCCAGTATTCAACCACTACATGGCAGGGAAGCATACTCTGTGAACCCCTCTGAAACACAGATGTAACATAGCTAAAAAGCAAGGGAATCTTAGCTGGCAGGACATAGAGACAGTGATATTGCTGTTGAGTAGTCCTGTCACAATTATCAAAAGCTATTCATTGAGCACACTGTAAAAGTTCCCCCTTTTAGACTGTAAGCCCGACGTGAGGGCTATATAACTAAGGCACCCATCCTCTTACGCAATGTTTACTATCAACTTACAAAGTGCTGGCTTCTGTTTCATAAGATTCTTTAATGTCCACTTTGGTCGAAGAGTCATCTGCAAGGAAGGTACTTCAGTCAAGAGAATTCCAGCCACGAATGCTATCTATTTCACAGCCTGCTGGTCACAGACATGTGTAGTTCCAATGAGTGTCTGTGGCTAGAGTATAAAAAAAATAAGGTGCACAGCACGGGAGCTGGGGGCAGCCTTCTATGGCTAAAGAATGTATCAGCAGGCCAAAAGCTGTACAATGCAGAATTGAAAAACTCCACTTAAATAAAGTGCCTCCATTGAGTAAAAAGAAACAAAATACAACATGTCTGTTCAAAGGCAGAAGACAACTACTGTTTCAATCTCCTATGGCCTTTGGTTGCCCCCTAGTGACAGCTCCCAAATTGTGATGACCAGGGAAGAGACATCTTTGGCCACTGATTCTTCAAGGAAGTTAGAGCAGAAGGTTGGACCTGGTGGCATTTGAGATACACTAGCCACTCGAGAGGGGGGACTAAGAAGGCTCATGACTATTAAGAACTGGGCCTGTTTGGATCCATCACAGGAGCAGGGATGGGGTCAGGGAAGCGAAACAAAGGGTACTCCTGCAGTAAGTGCTGTGGTTAGTATGAGAGCTTGAGGCAGGGTGAGCCTACGGCATACGAGTGGATGGAAAACATCCTCCTCAGAGTGAAAAGAAAAAGCCCTTGACATACCACTGTGTAAGGACATATGGCGTGTTGGTGTTGAGGCTCCATCAAATATTGCTCTATCTAAGAAGTCTATTGTGGATTCAGTGTAAACGATCTGGAAGACTTGGCTGAGAAGCGAGCAGAGTTCTTCTGCAGTGACCTGGGGAGAGAGAGAGAGAAAAGGGTCAGACAGGAAGGTTAGGGTGCACAGTGCTTTCAGTAGGGACAGCACTTGCTTCTATTCAGCCCCCACAGGAACTGTCCTGCATTGAGCACTGAGGTGCATCGTAACCTGGCTTTACATGGGAATTACATCCCCATCAAACAAAGAGGGCCCCTTTACCCTGGAACTGGGGAATACACTCTGCCTCCTACTGCACCAACTGACTACTCGGGGCACAGCAGACCCAGGCAGGCTGACTGAGCAGTCGACTGTGCAAGTAAAATGGCTAGATTAAGAAACCCCAGAATGTGAAAAAGGCCGTGGGTACTCAATTCCATTATCTCACCCACCCGATTAGCTGCATGATTCAGTGAAGAACATGAACCAGAAGGTGGCATGACATCCGACAGTCTAAGGTACACTCATCACCTTGGTTTCACTGATCTAAACCTGAGGCCACCTGATGATAGCAATACGGGCTTTACTGACCATAAATCTGAACGTTCAAGGACCTGTGAGTAAACAACACATGGTCTTATTTTTAGAATCTTGTCCTACTCTCCCCTCAGTCCACTGGGCTTCCAGCTATCTTGCAACATCTGCTGTATGTTAACCTAGATTGTGAGTTATCTGGGGCAGCAACCAGTGTCTGCAATGCACTAACACCTAGCTGGGAGCTGTGTGAATAGGAGTTTAAACAAAAAGGAGGGCAAAACCTCAGCCCTTTGCACAGTGGATTCATGCTCTTCCTGGGGACGTGGAGAGTGAGAAGGAACAACCCCACTGCTGAGCATTACACCCCCTTCTCAAGAAGCTCTGAAGTACTGTGAACAGCTGCTTTCTCAGATTCCTGGCTGCAGATACGTGAGCTGGGCAGCAGCAGATAACCCATTCTCTAGTGCAATGGTTGTCAAACTGAGAGTTGAGACCCAGTACTGAGCCATGGACCCTCAAGCACTGGGGTGCAGCACCCCTTGCTGCCGCTGTCAAAGGACTGGATTGCATTGCTCAAAGATGTAACTGCTAGGTCACAGGCATACATGACTATTTTCAATTGGGTCCCAAGGAAAAAAAGTTTAACAATCACTGCTCTAGTGTATTCTAGGTGTCTGAATTAGATTGTGAAGTTTGAGCCGGGTGCCATAGGAAAGCCATGCTATGGGCATTCCTGGCCAGGGAGAATAGTGTTTCCCAACATGGAGAGAGAACACCGGCAGAATAGGCTGATCTTGGCAAACCCAATTCAGATACCAGGCTTCTGGAGCTCCAAGCTTACCCATCTCATGGTACCGCAGGGGGCCCTTACAGGTCACCACGGAATGGATTCTGATCTCAATTATACCGTGTATTCTGGAGAAAAGCTTGTGGAGTTACTGTAGTTTTCTGCACAAGTAATGGAGGGCTGGAGTCAGTTTGTTTATCTAGGCAGACCCTCAGAATGCATTCCTGCCTCCCATTTTCACATTTAACAGTATCAACGTGAACCAAACAGCTATTTTTCAGTGGCATCAGTATCAGGACATGACAGTAACACTATCTGGATTTACGAGGTGATTGAGTCTTACTTTGTTCTCTGTAGCCAGGATCACCAAAGAACAAGCTTCGACCGGTACCACTCCACTCTCTGACAGCGACCCTGACGTAAGTGCTTTGGAGCTTTCTGCACAAAGACTCTGGCTTGGGGAAATCCCAGGGTCCTGAGCTGAGAAACAGAGACACTATTAATGAAAGCAAGAGGAAAGGAGGGGAGGGAACATGGAAGTGATTAACTCTCTGATGCAGAACTAAGAATTACATGTAGCCAGCTGCCACACTGATGATGATTCCTGTCGTTTGGGACAGAATAAGTTTGGTTTTCAAATGCATCATCCCCTCCTATGCGAGATGTCTGATTTGCCGGTATTTCCTCTGTCTGTAGCAGTGTGTCTGGGAAAGCCACATTCGCATTCTAGAGTTTGGTAGCGGACTTGTTACTTGGGCAACTCAATCTAAACAAAGCCAATCAATGTACACTTCTTAGATTTTGCCGCTGTCCTCCCCATTCCAGGATTCTCATAAGGAATTTCAATTAGGATCAACCAAGAACACTACATGGGCCAAGCTGCTTTGCTGAACATAAAATCCCTTAATGACTATTTTTCTTGTGAGATGTAACTGAGCGTAACTGGCCCCATCATGAGGGAAGGAAGACTAATTTCCCATCATCCTACGCTCCTCCATAGCATGTGCTTACAGTAAAGTGTCCTTCAGAAGTGCAATGAAGGGTAGTGAATTAAGCGTGATGACAACTCAGGCTATAGAGACTGCAAAGTTGCCAGAGAAGAAAGGCAAGTGGCAAGAAGAAAATTGGAGCTGCAGCAGCTAGTGAAGAGTATGGATCTGGGCTTGAGAGCCACACACTATACAAAAAAAGGTCTGAATTCGGAGGCTCTCATTCCAGTGAAAGGTTCAGACAGCTTCCTACATCACTAGTGTGGTTTAGGCAGCCACAAGAGCTCCATTGGCATGTTACTTGTTTATCCTCTAGATCATCTATCACTGTCAAACAACAAATCACTGACATCAGAATTCACCATGAAGAAAAGTATCAGCCCCCAGAAACAATTACACTAAAAGTTGGCTTAAATTTATTAACCAGAGTGATGGGAACTCCTTAACAGTTCCTGCGTTTCACAGCAGGCTCACAAGCACACTGAAAATGAAGATGAAGTGGGTGCATATTTCGCCTTACTGCTAAATGAAGTCTGGAACGTGGTTATGTCAATTCTAACGAAAGTGTACTAGAGTAAGGACATTTTTCACTTCAGTAGGGCTGCTATAGTTGTTAATACCAATGGGAATCTTTCAAAACTGCTTTCATAGGAGCAGGGGCAAGCACAAACAACCTACCTAGTTTTAAGATGCAGCTCTAAATACAAATGGGATTATATGACAGGACTGGCTGTGACAGCATGAATTTCATTCTCTCTTATGTTTCTATATTTAAAAAAACCCCAAAACTCTAAGCCTATAAACTACTGGTACCTCTAAACTGAGAGATACCTTGTTCACATGCACTGGGAAAGTTAAGGGCTGTTACCACTTCACTAAGCTGACTTGAAAGTTAGCCGCCTTCAATTGAGTGTAAGCATAACGTACGTCTTTTGCCATCAGAGTGGCAAATTAGTGTAAATGGCACTCAGAAAACAGACACACCTCGTGTTGTAGCCATTGTGCTGGTCACAGCCTACCTGTTTTCAGCACTACCAGATGTGAGGAGTCATCACGGATGTACGACACAGATGCGATGTCATGGATGGGGACCCTGAGTATGATATCCTCTCCATCCCTCGACACCAGCTTGACGTTGTAGGCAGACAAACTAATCACAGCATCGTGTTCCTGGGTCAGTTGCCCTGGCAGTTGACGTGCCCTCTATGAATAAAAAGCTTTCATAAAGAAAAAAAACTAGACTCATTTACCCTTTCACTAGCCCCAGGCAATCACAATGCTGTACATTGCCCCAGGAGAAGAAAACACCCACACTCCACCTGTCTGCAGTTCACATTTGCTAGCACCTGATAATTAGTCATGGTCAAATGACATTCTGAACCCATTAAAATACCAGGACTAAAATCACTTGAGAACTGAAATGGACACAACACATGCTATGAACATAAACAACCCCACAACAAGCCTCTTGTGAAATTGCCTCCTCCATCCTTGTAACTTCAGTTATTTACCCCTGCATCCTAGTTCTTGGGCTGCAAGTCTCCCCCAAACAAGGATCAACTCTTAAACCTCTCTGCATGGCAGCTTCCCTCTCTATGGTACTACATGTGAACACTAAATAAGAACAGGAGTGACTGTACAGCAGGTACAGCTCCTTCGGCAAGGGGTTTGGCTACAGCACTGGAAGGGACTGGTACTCACCTTTGCGTTGTCTATTAACTGCAATATTTCAGTACGACTGGAGGGATTCAGGTACCCTGGGATAGATGTTAGTTGGCCTAAATACTGGGAAAGGAGGAGGAGAAAAAAAGTTTCACTACCAAGTGATACATAAACTGACACACTGAAATCTCTCCACGCGCACTCATAGAAAGTGGGGTAAAATTAAACAAGAAAAAATAGGTAGTTGAAAACAACTTTGAGCCCAGTTCCGAGAGAAACAATGGCTGGTTGATGTCTCAGCACTACACTGAGCAGTCACTTCAAACCTGCTCATAACAGACAACTCGTGACGCTACATAAGGCTATCACTATCCATGCCTGCTGCTTTCTAGGAGTTGAAATTCTGCCTCTTTTGCCCAGCTGAAAGGTGAGAATCTAAGCCTAGAGGAGCACACTCTAGCACAGGTTCCAAAGGGGTGGTCGTGATAGGCTGTATACCCCCAAAACAACAAGAGACCTGTCGCACCTTAAAGACTAACAGATTTCTTCAAGCATAAGCTTTTGTGGGCTGCAACCCACGTACCTAGCGAAGTGGGTTGCAGCCCACACAAGCTTATGCCTGAAGATATTTGTTAGTCTTTAAGATGCTATAGGACTTTCATTGTTTTTACAACTTAGCATAGCAGTTTTCAAACATTTTAGGTGGGTTCCCCTTTCCAAATAACAGAATCTATTGTGTTTTCCCATCTGAGATAAGGTCATAATATACCTAGAATTAGATCACCAAGTCTGACTAAATAAAATGTGTTGTCTGGCATTACAGGATTTTTTTCACGTACCCCTAGACATGTTTGAAAGACGCTGATCTAGCATAACATTACAGACAGCTGTTGTCTCTCAGCAAGTGTCAACTTCCTTCCAACTAGGTTTCTGTATGGCTAGATTACACAATATTCCACTTTGTGTCTTTCACTGAGGCTGCACCCTAAAGGCCTTTGCATGAGTTAAGCAGAGTTACAGCATTAGAATATATTGTTTTCAGCTAAGATGTTAGAGCAGACAGCTGATGAGGAGGAAATACACCAGAGAGCTGTTCCAGATGGCAAGAGCTGCCAAGAAATAGCCTTGTATTAAGAGTGCTGAGCTCAGGTAATAGACGCACACACAAAGTCCATCAGGTAAGCCCAAGGAAGCCCTCTGGAGAGTTGAACTATTAAACTTGATCTAAAATCAACAGGCAGCCACTGGAGCGCCCTGCTGAGTTTGAGGCTGCCATGCTCCTTCGGGTTTCCTCCGTTCTCATTCCACTCACTGCTAAGGAATCTCACCACTCACCAAGGCAGATGCTGAAGATCCCAATTTATGGCCATGTGAGCATCTCGATTGTCAGTGCCTTTTCTTCTTGAAAAGATGCACAAGGAAATGAGCAGAGAGCTGTGTGAGTGAAGTCACACAGAATTTCAAATAAAGTTTAACCCTGAAGACTCTGTTCTGCAATGCACCTTGCAGAAGAGTAATCTAACAAGTCACCTACTTGGACACGACCATGAATTTCACAGGATGATGAGGCCGAAAGAGCGATGAAAAAGCCCGAAAGAGTTACCTTGACTTCCTTTTCAATGTAGTCATTCAGCAATATGTCCGGTTCAACTCGATCAGGCAAGGACAGCAGTACTGTATGTAGGGGTCGTCTTTCCGTAACCTTCTCCTGGGCCTTTTTATCCCGACCCTTTTCACCTTTCAGGAAGACTCGTTTGAAAGGGGACACTATTCCAGGCTGCTGGCAAAAACAGAAATGGTGGCGAGTTAGGGTTGCGTTTGGCATGCTGTACAATTCAAGCACACATGAAGGTGCCCTTCTAAAACCAGGACACACAGTTTGAGATGAATCCACTACTTTGCAATTAATGGCATTAAATTCCAAGAGCAGTACAGCCATGCACTGTGCACTCTCTGTTTCACTGCACTGAGCAAAGATTACAAGTCCTGCAGCTCTTAGTGCTACTTTCTCCCTCCTGAAAGGGCTCACTATTCCTCTGTGACTGCAACCCTTCTGAAATGAATGGCTGGTTCTCCTCCAGGTGTCAATTAATATTATTGTGGAATAGGAGGCACACAAATTAGTTTCTCCCCTCCCTCTGGAAGATGGCAAATCTTGTACTGGTCCCAAGTGTGTGTCTGAGTGGTTTTTGTTTGGTTGGTTTTTTTTTTAAACTGCTCAGTGTTGCATGCAGCTCATGAGAACTCCGTCAACCCATGAACACTTCTCAAGTGGCATGGTCCGTATCAAGGACATGCTCCATTTTGGCAAAAAGCTACTCCCAGCACACTTCCATCAAATAAGAGGCACCTCTCTCACACAACCTTTATAACCACAGCCATATACAGCGATACCAATCAGCTCCACAACAGTAAAAAAAAAAAAAAAAAAAAACGGGGGGGGGGGGGGGGAATCAGGGATGAATGTTTACAGTACTCTCACACAATGAGATTGTACTTACTCTCCCTCCTACTGTTGGCAGAATGAGTACAAGACAGACCAATTACAGTGTGGCATTAAGGTTCTGGATCAAATCTAAGACTTTATTACAAACCTGGGAGAAATTATCTTCCAATGACAGACTAAACCCCTCTAACAGTTCAGAGTCAAGTCTGAATCAAGCTACAGACAATCTGACAGATATTAACCTTGTTTTATGAATAGTCAAATATAAGGGTATATAACATTATGGAACAAAGAAAAAGGGGATGGAGTTCTCAAACACAACCAGATCCTTACATTATTGCCTGGCTTGTATAGATAAATTGTTTAATTCATGTGTTTTGAAGCAAGCCATGGACAGGCTGGGAAAGAGTAGTTGCCCACCTGTAGTAACTCTGTTCTTCGAGATGTGTGTCCTGTGGCTGCTCTACCTAGGTGTGGTAGCATCCCTGCGCTGCTGAACAGAGTTTTCATAGCAGTTAGAATCCCAAGCCACACTTGCGCAGAAGGTGTTTCGTGCCGGCCCCAAAGAGCCCTCAGCATGCGCGCAGCTGTCTCCTCTCAGTTCCTTTTCGACATTCCAGGCATCTGAAAGAGATCATAATTGGGGGGGGGGCGGGGTAGGGAGAGTGGTGGAGCAGCCACAGGACACGCATCTCGAAGAACAGAGTTACTACAGGTGGGCAACTACTCCTTCTTCAAGTGATGTCCTGTGGGTGCTCCACCTTAGGTAACTGTGTAGTAGTTCCCCATTGAAGGAGGAGGGTTTCCATGTATAGTGGAGAGTACTGCCCTGCCTATCTGTGTGTCCTTGGCTTCCTCAAAGTCTAGTGCATAATGCAATATGAAGATATGTGGTGTAGACCAAATAGCTGCTCTACAGATATCTGTTATGGGAATATTATTAAGGAATGCTGTGGTGGATGCCATGGCTCTGGTGGAATGTGAGCGGACATCGTAAGGTAATGAGCGGTTTGATAAGTCACAGCATAGATGAATGCAGTCCTTTATCCATCTGGACAGCCTTTGATTAGAGATGGACATCCCCTCAAGGTGTTCTGCGAATGAAATAAAAAGGCTATTTGATTCTCGGAATTGTTTCATCCTGTCGAGGTAATATGCAATGGCACGTTTAAGGTCTAGAATATGGAGTGCTGCCTCGTAGTGGTTTTCATGTGGTTTTGGGTAGAAAGTAGGTGTATGGCCTGGTTGAGATGGAAGTCCAAAACAATTTTTGGTATGAATTTGGGATCTGGCCGAAGGGTTACTTTGTCCTTGTAGAATGTTGTACACAGCAGGTCTGCTCTAAGCGCGTTTATTTCACTAACTCCTTGCTGACATAATTGTAATGAGGAATTTCACCTTGAGCGATAGGTGGTACAGAGAACATGACAACATAGGCTCAAATGGTTGTTTCATCAAGGTCTTCAGGACTAAATTTAAGTCCCATGGGATTGCAGTAGGACATATATTTGGGTACAGCCTTTGTAGGCCTGATAAAAAACCGTCAGAGAATGAGATTATTTGAGATGTGAGTAGTGGAGAGCGTGTCATGGAAGGTGGCAATTGCGGCCAGATGCACCCTTATGGAATTGTTTGATAGGCAGGCTGACTTAAGCTGTAGCAAATAGTCCAGTATTTGTGGAATAGATGAAGAGGCCAGTACAATTTGATCGTTGTGGCACCAGTACTGAAATCTACGCCATTTTTGAGAATAAGATTTTCATGTGGCCAGCCTTCTGCTATTTAGAAGGAAGTTGCAAACATGCTCAGAGCAAAGTAGTTCTGTGCCGTGGAACCACTGAGGAACCAGGCTGTCAGTGTAGTTTGTGTATGTAAGGATGTTGTTGTGATAGATTCTGTTGACAGAGGAGCATCGGAGCGTCTGGAAGTCAGAGTGGTTTGCGTATAGACAGAGCAAGTAGATGAAGGTACCAAATCTGTCTTGACCAATTCGGTGCTGTTAGAATCACTGTGGTGCAGTCCTGGATTACATATCGTATCACTCTGTATACGAGCGGAATTGGTGGAAAGGCATATAGTAGGCAATCTGACCAACTTATGAGAAAGACATCTCCTAAGGATCTTGGGTCGTTTCCTGCTCTCAAGCAAAAAAAGCAGGCATTTCTTGTTGTTGAATTTGGCAAACAGATCTATCCATGGAAAGCCCCATTTTTTAAATATTTCTGTGAGCACCCCATTGTGCAATTCCCACTCGTGAGCAAGAGGGAATCTTCTGCTCAGTGCATCTCCCATTAGGTTCTTGTTTCTGGGCAGGTATACAGCTGATAAGGCTACCGAGTGGTAAATGCACCAGTTCCAAAGTTTTATGGCCTCCGCACACAGAGAGGGGGACCTTGTGCTGCCTTGTCGATTTATATAAAACATGGTAGCAGTGTCATCCGTCATGATAGTGACTTCTTTGCCTCTTATTATCGACAGGAAATGGTGGCAGGTGTGCCTTACTGCTCTAATTTCTAGAATATTTATGTGCATTGATTTTTCAGATCTTGTCCATCTGCCCTGGATTTTGTGCATATCGGTGTGCGTTCCCCAGCCCGTAAGGGAGGCATCCGTTGTTATTGTTACTGATGCCTGTGGCCTTGTAAAGGGAACTCCTCGTTAAAGGTTGGTTGGGACCTTCCACCACTCTAGGGATTTCTTGATAGTGGTTGGTATGGTGAGCATCCTGTGTAGTGAATGGCAGTGCGGTCTGTAAACTGTTGCAAGCCAGGATTGCAGCGCCCTCAATCAGAGTCTTGTGTATGGTACCACAGCGCTGGCAGCTGCCATGTGCCCTAGCAACTGAAGTACAATCCTTGTTGGCACTGTTGGAGCCACTTGTATATACTCTACAAGATCGACAATGGTTGTAAAACAAGGCTTGGGTAGAATTACTATGCTGGATGTTGCATCTAGGAGTGCACCTATTAAGTCTATCATCTGTGACAGAACTAAAGTAGACTTTTCTAAGTTTATTCTGAGTCCTAGCCTTTGGAAGTGTGTCATGGTGAACCTTGTGGCTGCTTCCGTGCCTTTGAACGTCCTTGCCACGATCAGGTAGTCATCCAGGTACGGACAGATAGTTATGCTCTGCGTTCTTAGATAGGCCATGACTACAGCTAGGACCTTGGAGAACATGCGAGGGGCTGCTGAGAGTCCGAAGGGAAGGACTCTGTATTGGTAGTGATGTCCTTCGAATATAAATCTCAGGAATTTCCTGGGGGAAGGATTAATAGAAATATGAAAATATGTATCTTTTAAGTCAAGGGCTGAGAACCAGTTACCCTGTTGTAGCATAGGTATAATAGTGTTGAGCATTACCATACTGAATCTTTCTTTTTTAATGTATTAATTTAAAGGTCTTAAATCTAATATTGGTCTCCATCTCCCTGTCCCCTTTTGGGCAACAAAGTATTTTGAGTAAAATCCCTTTCTCTTGGAATGGTGTTGCACTCTTTCAATTGCTCCAAGGTTTAACAATTGAGAGCACCCCCCCACCCCCCCAGGACATGTACGTGAGCTGGGTCCCTAAAGAGGGATGGGGAGGGGTAGTGTAAGGGAAGGATTTTAGTAAAGGGAATAGTAAGACCCTGTTTTACAATGTCTAAGACCCACATATCTGAAGTGATATTAGCTCAATTATGTGAGAATTTTCTTAATTGGGATTCAAGGTTAGTACTGTTGTGGGCATACGTTCTCAGACCCTTGACCAAGGCATCAGAATTCTGTCTTTGGTGGAAGGGATTGGTTGTTTATGGATGTCTGCATTTGTTGTTTTCTCTTATATGAGCACTGTTTTATTCTCTGTTGATATTCATAGGGTCTAGGTTGGTATTATTGATTAAAGCGACGCGGGTATTGCTGAGATTTAAATGGTTTCCTCTTAAAGCTAGGGGCATATACGCCTAGTGTTCTCAAGGTGGCCCTGGAATCTTTCATTGAATGCAATACCTGATCTGTCTCATCTGCAAAAAGCTGGCTGTTCTCAAAAGGTCAGTCCTCTATTTTAGTTTGCAGATCACGGGGAAGTGCTGCTGTATGGATCCAGGACGCCCTTCTTAGAACAACGGCTGTAGCAATAATTCCAGCCACCGTGTCTGCAGTATCCATTGAGGCTTGCAAGAAGCCTCGTGCCACACATTGACCTTCGGTAAGTACAGATCTGAGCTGGTCTCTTTTAGCTTCTGTGATATCACGTGTTAGTTTAGCTAACTTATCAAAAGTGTTATGATTATAATTAGAGAGGAGAGCGAGGTAGTTTGCAACTCTCATAAGAGTGAGAGATGAATATACTTTTCTCCCCAGAATATCTATGCGTTTCCAATTTCTGTCTGATGGTGTAGATCTGAAACTAGGACTCTCATTTCTTTGAGTTGCTGCTTCGATGACTAGGGAATTTGGCACCGGGTGCATAAATAAGAATTCCATTCCTTTAGACAGAATGAAGTATTTTCTATCCGTGTGCTTATTAGTTGATGATATGGAGGCTGGTGTTTGCCAAATTATCCTGGCAGGTTCCATTACTGCCTCGTCCATAGGGAGTGCTATCTTTGAAGAAGCTGTTGTGTTTAAAATCTTTAGCAGCTTGTTCTGCGATTCTGCCACTTTCTCCAAAGGTGTTCTAGCTCTTGGGCAACTCACCTAAATAGCTCATTAAACTGTCTGATCATCCAGATAATGTTGCTGTTAGTGGAGTAAGCGCTTCCTGTGTTGGAGATGCCTCTGGGGCTGATGGTTGTGATCGTATTGTGTCAATAGAAGCAGCTGCTTCTGAATGTACAGGGGAGTGTGATAACTGGGTAGATACAGAAAGCCTAGTATCATCCCGCTCAGAGTTAGCTCGCCTAGCAGGTGAAACACAATGGTGCTGTGAAAGCTTTCTAGTGCAACCACTGCTGTGTCTGCGATGTGAGTCATAGGAGCAACGCAGGTGATAGTGAGAGTGGTAGGAAAGACTAGAATGTCGGCAGGGGGATCGTGATCTGCTATAATGATAACAGTGCACTGTGGAAGATCGCTGAGAAGGAGAGCATCCGTGGTGGAAGGAATCTAGGTACCACGTGAGGAGCATCTACTGTGCTGTCTAAATAAGAAAGAATTTGCAGAGTAACAGGGAGATATATGGCGCTGCTTGCGTAACCTCTTTCTGGGTAGGAAGTGTGGCGGGCTCCGATTAGAGCGAGTAACACTCTTTAACAGCGGGGTGTCTGTTGTCTGGGGCCGCGAATTGTCAAAAGTCATCGGTTCCGAAGGTAGAGCCCTGTCAGGAATGGGCTCTGTGCATGGGTGCCATATGCTCTGTCAGCACTGATTGAGGCAGGACAGGTTGTAAAGACTGAGTCAGAACTGGTGACAGAGAGCCACGAGCTGCCGATGAGCCTGCGTGAGGCGGCTGCTTAGCACGGTTTGGCGCAGTGCTGTTTTGTGTCTCGGAGTGCCGGTGTTGTGCGGCAGCTGTAGACCCCAAGGAACCTTTAGCAGGCTTTTTTGATGGTGCTTTAGGCTCAGCTGAACTGCCCTTCTTAGGTGCCAAAGGAGCCTTGTCTAACAACTTTCGCCTGCTACGGCTGTCATCTGAATGACTCACACTCAGTTTATCCAAGGCTAAGTCTGATCCTGGAGCCAGAGATTTTTCCATTAGTAAAACCTTGAGCCGCAACTCCCTGTCTCTGCGTGATCTTGTGCTCAAATTCAGCCAGTGAGTACAATTGTGAGGGCAAGTGTGATTCGCCTAGACAGCGAATACACAGAGTGTCCATCAGAGGCTGGCATCACCTCATTACATTTGGTGCATCTCTTGAATCCTGGAGAAACAAACATCTTGTGAATAGTCTTCTGTTTCCCTTGTTTCTTATTTTGTTCTCTTGTTCTTGTCTTTTTTTTTTTTAAGGTTGAGGAGTGCAGGCAGCAGGGGAGAGGGGAGGGGGATTGTGGCAGGAGCAAAGAGGTCCGACTTATTATTCAACTCTTCTCTTCTGTTTGTTTTTTTCAGGGCTAAAGAAAGCTAATTCTGAGGAAAGGTAAATATAAGAATTGTTTTCTAAGAACAGGTACTCTGTGAGGAGAGAAGCCAGAGAGCAAAGGATCTGTTGCAGAGCTGGGGACGGTTGAAAAGGAACTGAGGGGATACAGCCACGTGTGCGCTGAGGGCTCGTTGGGGCCAGCACAAGACACCTTCTGCACAAGCATGGCTTGGGACTCAACTGCTATGAAAACTCCGTTCAGCAGCACAGGGATGCTACCACACCTAAGAAGACTACACCTTCCTCTCAACCCTTATCTTCCAGGAATCCATCCTACTTTACATTTTCCCTCAATCTTCACACCTTGTTTGTTGACCCACGTTCTTCTCATCCTAGCTTGTAAGTTTTTGGAACTTGCTTTACATTTGTAGAAATACAATATAAATTCACACTGCTAAATATCAGTGTTTTTTAAAATCATGATTGACACTGTTATTCAGTGATAAATTACCACCATATTTCCCTTTCAAGTATACACAAGAAAACGAATACGTCTAGAATTAATTGTCCCATTGAGAATACTGCATGCCTTCAAATTTGTGTAAGTATGCAACTTCCCGATTGAGCTCAATATTAACATTAAGGAACTAGTACTAATGAAGTCAGAATTAACATTACAGGGTTCAATCTCTCTCCACTTAGCAGTTGCCTTATGGAAGCAGATTTTCAAAGTCAAAAGATAAAGATCCGAAAGTTCTATCTGGAAGAAAAACCATAGCTGAGTTCTTTCTGCTTTTTGAAGTCACTAACAATAACAGACACTCTGTGATCAGAGCTTTGCTAAATTATACTGAGGATGCGCGGGCAGAACAGAATCCAGTTTGTTCTTCCGCAGCTGTACCCCACGCTGCCGGCCTAATGAGTTGTCTGTGTCAATAAAGTAAACAGATCTGCCTCAGAGATGCAATGAGAAGATATGCAAAGTAAAGAAGTGCTATGTTACCAAACAACTTTGTAGACTGTATAGCACTTTAATTTGCTGCCATCTGTTAGCAACACATTTTTAAGATCAAATTTAGTTTTATTCTTGTGTGTTCTCTGTTGAGTTGCCACTATTAAAATAGTAATGCGCCAGTCAACAATTGAGATGAATAGTTTGAGGACGCAAAACATAAACCAAGGAGCTCAGCCAAAAAACAAGTTCATCATAGGTCATAGCCAGTTTGGCTGGCAACTCAAGGCAGTGCACGCATGCATGCAAAACAGACAGACAGCATCTATTGGATTTCATGGTTTGAAATAGGCCTTGACAAATCTAAGTTTTTGGTTGCCATGACAACCAGTTTTAGTAGCCTGTCACCTAGCTCCACTGCAGAAATACAATGGAGAAGTATCCTCTAGCGACCAAAAGTAAAATTGCTGGTGTGTAGTTGTGAGCCAATTTTATCTAACCTGGTTTAAAAAAACCCCTAACACAATATGACATGAACACAGTTCATATACAACTGGGAACAGGCTCACCCCTCTTTTCCACTGTATGTGCACCCATATTGTAATTTTCTCAGCAGCACAAGAAATACACATACATACCAACTTTAGCACTCCACAGTTAATACCAACAAAGGCTCTGATCCAACAAAAAAAAGTAAGTAAATATAGCCACAATTTAAGGAGCCATCATATAAAACCCTTAAGTCATGTCTGAAAAAAGGGCATGAGCTCCTGCATCACATAGGCCTTTTTGAAAGTCTGACAAATGGATGGGTCCAAACCCAACCCTGTAGCTGTCAGACTCCAGCCTGCCAAGGGCTTTCATCCAGCCCATGGAGTGCTGCCACAAGAGCCTGGGAGCTGGGGCTGGCCAGAGCCCTTGTCATTTACCACCCTGTGCACAGCACAGCTACGGGAAGGCATGGCATGGCCGGAGAGCTGTTCAGGGGCTGGATTCACCCCTTTCCAGTGAGCAGGAGGCAGGTACAGGGGAGTGCCCCGAGCAGTTTAAAATCCTCACCTGGACACCTCCCCAGTTCTGCTCTCCTCCCACACTCCTAACCTCAACACCCCTCTCCTTCCTCTGACCTTAGGAGCAAAAACTTCTGTAGAGATTGCTACCCATCCGTGCTTCTGGTACAGAGATGCCCGGTGCCAAAACTTGTGACCCCTGCAGAACTGCCAGGGTTTCTGTCCTGTCCGTTCTCCTCTCCCTCTCCCCAGCACTGCTCTCCTTTCCCTGAGCAGTGCTGGGCACGGAGTGAGGAGAGCAGAGCTGGTGGGGTCTCTTTCAGGAGTCCTGCCACCCAGCTGCTCTGCTCGCCAAACTCACCATTCTTCCTCTCCACTCCTCTGCCAAGCTCCTGTCCTACCTTTCTCCTCACGCTCTGCCTTGCCCCCTGCACACAGGCACCCCTGCCCCCTTTCCTCTGTACACAGTGCAAGCAAAAGCAATGCCAAATATCACACTAATATTTTTATTAAAGTTAATTAATAAGATGGATTTCTATGTCTTATCAAAAATTTTCTCACCATCCCCTGCCCCCGACTAAGAAAGGAATTGCAATGTGGCCCCTCACCCAGAAAGGTTGGACACCCCGAGATACTGCATGCGCACACAGTTCCAGTAGGAAGACTGTCACCAGCATTTTTGTTCAGGACAGTTCATGTAATTGCCCTAGCAAACCATGAACAAATGCACCAGACACAGTCAAGTACAGATCGTTGTCAAAACCGTGGGGAACCACTCAAGTTCTGCTTAAGCATGCCTTACTACAGAACTGCCAGGCAGACATTAACGAGCTTGTTAACTAAAATGTTGATCAAACAGTCCTGGAGTTACAAATGCAGCACTGATTATCTGCATCAGCACCAGCGTCCCTTTCTGTGGTTTCTACTAGAAGGGATGACCTGATCTGCAATTTCTCAGCTTATGTCTACACTGGAAACATTAGAGCAAAACAGCTGTAACTGTTTGCTGTTGCAGTTCAGCATCGACTCCACCTCCACAAAAGAGAGGGGTTCTTCCTTTGGCCTAGTTCAGTACTTCCCAACCTGTGGTCCATAGACCACTGGTGGTCCGCAGGGTACTGCAGGTAGTCTGTGGGTGTGTGGGGAGATAATTACTGCAGGCAAATGTACTGTGACGAGTGGCATGTTTGTGAATAAGTGTAATAAATTATTAGAAATAACTTTTAAATACCCTGATATACAAGTTTGACTCTTGTCAGCCATAGGCTACGTTAAAAATGTTTACAGTTTGTTTACATGGCAGTCCACAAAAGCTTCTGATGATGATGTAGTGGTCCACACAACGGGAAAGGGTGGGAACCCCTGGCCTAGGTAATCCCCTACCCCATGAGCCAGTAGCTAGGTTGACAGAAAAATTTGCCATTGACTTAGCGCTGTCTACTCCAGGGCTTAAATTGCCAAAGCTACATTTTGGCATGTGGATCTTTCACACCCTTGAGAGACCTAGCTATGATGAGAGCATTTCTGAGTGTAGACCAACCCCAAGGCAGAAGCTATTGGCTTATGTATGGCTGTTCAGAAACAGCACACACCTTCTGCTTCAGTTTCTCATGCCCCTCTAGCTCAAAGGGCTAGTCAGATGAGCCCCGGTGGGTATAGCAAAGGTGTAGTTTCAGTTTTGTTTGCAAGGTAGTCAGCAATATAGCTTTGTTTCCCAATGGCAGACCTCCAAGAGTGCCCAGCCTTCCTAAAAGATCTAGGACAAGTCAATTAACTTCAGATTCCCCACCTTTAAAATAGAGAGCTTGGGCGTTTTGTTATATTTTTCTGTAAAGCTCTATGCACATAGAAATTACCACATCAAGCAGTGATATTTACCTACCTCATAGGGGTGTTGCGAAGCACTTCTAGCATCTGAGATATAGCAAAACATTATAGTGTTTAACGTCTTGCTACAGTAACATTAGATAGTTAATTCCTTTACTCCTCTAACCCAAATGGCAGCCAGTTTCATAGCCTCTTTTTTTGGAAACCATGACCATTAGGATTATTACGTGGCAGATCTTTTGTCTATTTCTTTTGACCCGTGCTCTAATTTGTTAAGTTTACCATATATAGTCAGTCTGTCATGTTTTACTGATGTGCACAGTCTGTGGTCAAGATCATCAAACCGTGCTGCAAGTTTAACTTCTTTAGACCTTGTTATGTTCTTTTTTCCATTTTAGACTAATAGAGCTTTCCTATTAAAACAAATTAGCTCCTATCACAGTCACACAGAGATCCAAAATCAGTTAAAAGAACATCCCGTAACTGAACACTATATCTGGGGGAAGCTGATGTTTAATATTTACCAGCCTCTCAACTGTGCTAAGCTCTATCCAGACCAAAAATAAGATATAGTCCCTGGCCTGCAGAGCTTATATTCTCCTGAGCATGCCATGGAAAGCCAAACAAAGGGAGTGGGGACAAAGGTTACAACTACTAGACCATTTCCAGAGAGGAGCCGTGTTAGTCTAGTTCAGCAAAACAACCAAGGAGTCCTATAGCACTTTTAAAAACTAACAAATTTATTTATCACATGAGCTTTCGCAGAAGAGCTCTCACTTTGTCAAACACTTGAAAATGAAAAACAAAAGTATATTTCTCAGCTCTCTCATATAAACAGTGATTGTCACCTCTCTCACCCTCCCTATATGTTGCTCCTTCAGTTTGAATCAACACAACCTGTTTGCTTTGCTGAAGTAATCTGACCTGATCCTGTGATTACTTACTTGACTGCATTTATCCCTCCTTCCAAAACTTTTCCCCCTCATTTTCAAGCATCTGGCGAAGTGGTGAGAGTCCTGTGACTACCCTTCTGGAAATTTCTACCATGGATGGCGAAATGGGATTTTTCTCCCACAAAAGCTCATGAGATAAATAAATTTGTTAGTCTTTTAAAGTGCCACAAGACTTATTTGCTGAACTAGACCATGTGTCTGTTTCAGTGAGTCCCACAAGTCTTGTGGGGGCCAGTACTTTCTTCCCTGTGTTTGCTACTGTTAGAAAGAATGTGATCAAACTATTATCTCCCCCTACCACTTTCCTAATGACTAGATTCCAAAAGAGGAAGAGCCACTCCTTCAGCAAGAAATCAAGCAGAGTCCATCAAAGGAAACAGCTACGCTTCCTGAGCCAGAGAAGTTTTCAAGCCTGAGATCAGCAGGAACTTTGCCTAAGTTTATACTGCAGGATTTAGCACTTTGGTTCTGTCAATGTACGCTAACACCAGAAATAAAGTAGCTGAATTCCACAGCTCACTGCTGGGACAATCAAAAAAAAATCCAGATTGGTCTCTAATGATTTAACTACACTTTTATCTTTAGAAATAAACACTGAATGTAAATTTACGGAAAGAGACACAGAAATCTGCAAGTCAGTTTTAGTAGCATACCCAAAACAATCTCTCGGATGAATAAATATCCCCCCTCACATGCAAAGCTCTGGTGGCTTTGAAAATATTAGAGCTTCTATGTCACAGGTGTAGCCCTTTGGCCCAAATTACCCCTAACACCCTAGAAGAGAACGTTGGCTTTACTGTTACGACTTCATCTAGACCAGTGGTTCCCAACTTGGGGTCCGGGGACCCCTAGGGGTCCACAGATATGTTGCAGGGGGTCCATGGAGCCTCTCCCTACCGGGGCTGGAAGCCAGCTGCACCCCGAAGCTCCCTGCCAGGGCTGCCTCTCCCCACCCATAGCCAGATCCTGGCAAGCAGATGAGGCCACAGTGGCTCCCTGGCAGGGACAAGGACAGGGGGGCCATAGCTGCCATGGTTCGGCTCCCCAGTGGTGCAGACCACGGTGGCAGCACCACTGCTCACTAGCTGTCCCAGTAGTGCCACCAGAGTGGCACAGGCCACAGTCTGCCTGCGTGGGCCAGATTACATAATCAGCCGTGGGGGGAGGGCTATTTTTTTTGTTAAAAAGGGGTCCCCAGCCTGAAAAAAGGTTGGGAACCACTGATTTATGCTACAAACAGGTAAGAGGATGTCCAGGAAACACACTTGTTCCCAGCTAAATCTGCAAATCCCAATGCAGTGAACCAATGGCTGAACTTAGAAAGGAGGGAGATCTACAAACTCCCATTACCAAAGGAGAGAGTCTGGATTTTGCTTTCTGAAAGCCTCTCAGAGACGGAAATAAGAGAGTGACATCCAGTGCAGAACTGAGAACTAGAGGACTCTGAAGGCCATTTATGTTGAGTCCGTAGAAGAACCTACACCTACCTCGTTTTCCATCTACGCATCCACAAAAGACGAAAACAAAATGTGATGCAGAGCTACTTCTCTAGCTCCAGAAAAGTCCCGTTTCGCCTACTGTGCAGCTAGGTCTTACAATCCAACAGGTTTTCACCTTGCCATTGGATCATGTGGAGGAGCAAGGCATAACTGTTAGTTTTTACTCTTCAATAATAAAGTGAGCAGGAAGTGGAGCAACCACAGTTTCCTTCTGCTAAACTTGTTTGTGCTGAGAAAGAGTGAAAAATGAAGTTGATGAGAACAAAAAAGCTCCAACTGCAAAAAGTTAGATGAACAGTGGCATCTTCAGTGTGTTCACTAATCGAAAGGAATTATTTACTTAAAAAGGAATTCTCTTGGGAATTTCTATGGCCTGTGTTGTATAGGTCAGTGGTTCCCAACCTTTTCAGGCTGGGGACCCCTTTTTGGCCTCCTCGGCTGATTATGTAATCTGGGTCACCTGGGCAGACTCTGACCCGCACCACTCTGGTGGTGCCACTGGGACAGCCAGCAAGCAGCGCTGCCACCACTATGGCCCACGCCACTGGGGAGCCAAGCTGTGGCAGCTGTGGCCCCCTGCCCTTGCCTCTGCCAGGGAGACACTCTGGCCCCATGCCCCTTGCAGGATCCAGCCACGGGAGGGGAAAGACAGCCCTGGCGAGGATCATCAGGACTGTAGCTGGATTCCAGCCCCAGTAGAGAAAGGCTCTGCGGCCCCCCTGCAACATGTCCGTGGACACCTGGGGGTCCCCGGACCACAGGTTGGGAACCACTGGGCTAGACCACCACAATGGACCCATCTGACCCTTGAATCTATGAATCTGCAAAGCAATGCTTTCCACTTCACAGATACTCATAAATTAATGGAGTAACAAAAAAAAAAAAAAAACCAGCAAAGAAACCAGAGCGAGCTAACTGCTCAGGACCCATTTCCAGCACTATCCTTGACCACTGGTCACCTGTGTCTCCCCTCAGTCTTCACCACCAAGATAACGGAAATCAGCTGGGAAGTTCTTCCTAGTAGCCCTACATTTGCAGATAGGGAGTTATGCAAAGAGCTGTGAATGGAGATACCACAAAACGTGGTAAAACACCAGTTACACGCCCTGTTTCAGCTCTGCTACAACTGCCTAATATTTAAAGGCCCTCCCAAGATTTTTTTTAAGAGCAAGAGCTGGAAAGTTCTGTCATAATTTTTGGAAAGAGGCAAAGACCCATGTCTATGTTACAAAATATTGTCAGCTCTTGAAAACCAGGTCAGGAAAACCATGCCTGACACAGGACATTCCAGAAGAAAGTCCTGCAAGGACAATGAAAGGAGTGTTCAAATAAGCTTTGCAAGATGTGGACATAAATTGCAGAATATGGGATTGGAATGATAATGAGAATTAGCTGCCTGCAATTTCTCACACACAGCAACAGACAAGTTAAAAAGCCCAACATGATTATTCCCTAATGTGACAGTCTTGTTAAAAAGGGACAATACAATTTGTAATTTAGGAAAAAGGACTTTAAGGTTCAATGATTCAGACCAATTTGTTAGGCTTCAGAAGGCCATACTTCTTAAGTGTGTATATGTAATAGACCCACCATCCAGCACTGATTACCTGACATACACACACCTCCTGAACGAGCATCTCAGCTGATGGATGGGTAACTGGCCGCCAGCTGCAGCACTAAGACAGGAGGTGCCAGCTACAGAACGAGACTGACAAGGCTCATGACCCCAGTGAGGCTCCATTACCCCTAACTCAGTACATCAAGTTGTCCTTTGCCGCCAGTTCTCTCCCCTTGCTGAGTATGGTTTGCAATACTGCTCCTGCTGGGTCAGATTAGCTGTATCTATGTACATCTACACTTTGGGGAAAGAGGGACCTCATTTTTCCTTGGGATTTTATAAAGTAGTCAGTGTTGCCAGTCTTTGTCAGGCTTCTTCATCATCTGCAATGAGAATCTCAAAGGTGTCATTTCCTAGTCCTCCTCCCTTTCCTCCTTCCTGATCACTCCTATAGCATATCTCAAGATGAGTCGGGGTGTAGCAGAGAGAGGAATTCAAATAAATGTTTACTGCAAAAGGCATTGGACTGGGGCCAAAAGTTCTTCTGAAAAAAAAACAAGTGTTGAGATGACAACAGTTTTCAAAGGTTGTGTTTACCTTACCTTCGGAAAAATTAAAACTGGCAATGGCACCAATAAGAATCAAAGAAAAAAGAAACCACACACACCAGTGAGCCTGAGGTTCAGACAGTTACAGAATTCATGTGACAAATTAATTTGTTAGTCTTTAAGTGCCACAGGAGTCTTGCTTGTTTTGCTGAACTAGACTGACAAGACTGCCCCTTTGGACCATGTCAGAAAGTAGAGCATTTTACTTCTATATTACCTGTTATAATGTGAAACCCAGGTAAAGGGCATCATCCCAGAGCTAACCTGGTGGGTTGGGTGAATGAGACAGAATCTTTAGTTGTCTAAATCCAACTCCCAAGAGTAAGGCATTCCCACCACAACCATCTCATGCCAGACCCTGAGAAGCATTTATGCAGCTAACACCTTTGAGGATCTGGAGTGCCACTTCACGTTCCTCTTACCATTCACAGCAGAGAGACTGTGGGAGATAGTTCTAACTCAGTGGTTCCCAACATCTTCTCTGCTGTGGAACACCTTGCTACCTTTAATTAATCTGAGGCACACCACCATATAGTTTCCAAATGAACTTATGAATATTTATAAGCCAATGAGTCAATCCAGAGTTCTTTGAGTAGTTTTTAAAAAAAATGTGGGCACATTTGCTCAGAGCTGACGGCACACCCATGTGCCATGCCACACTGGTTGAGTAACCCTGTTCTAACCTCTCATCTTTGGCCGCTCCTGACAACCCACAGCTAAAGCCCCTTAGCACAATTGCATGTTTTGGGGAAGTAGGCAGGAAGAGAGCAGCCAGTGGTGTATTGAACGTAGATAAAGTGAGCTTCTGTCTTCAGGTAGTTCAAATCATTTCATGGCTTCCCCTTTTAAAAACCACATTCATTTTACAACAACAACAACAAAAAAAAGACAGGGAAACAGGCATGCAAATGGCACTGTGTGTTTCAGACCTGGCACACTGCAGGGAGTCCTACTCACTGGTAACAAAAGGCCAGGAGGGACTGTATTTAGGCCTGCCTCCTAGCAATCTGATGGTTGGTTTTGGTCAACTTCCTCACCCTGTTCCAAAGGGGCAGCCACGTTAGTCTAGTTCAGCAAAAAAAAAACAAGGAGTCCTGTGGCACTTCAAGACTAACAGATTTATCGCATGAGTGTTCGTGGAAGAAAATCTCACTTCGTCAGATGCTTTGAAGATGAAGTGGGATTTTCTCCCACAAATGCTCATGCAATAAATAAATCTGTTAGTCTTGAAGCACCACAGGATTCCTTTTTCTTCACACTGAGCATCAGTAAGTGCAACACTGACAATGGGATAGGGCTGGTGGATGATTTGCTAGTGGAAAAAGTTAAACCACCTAACAGCAATGAAATCAGTGGTCACTGGTGAACCAGCAGCAGCCACAGCAACATTTTAATGCTATATGTTTCTACCTACAAAGAATTCCCCAGCAGCTTGAGTGGAAAAGTCTGTTTTGCTTCCTAACCTAACTGCTGGTCTAACATCACCCCACAGGGGGTTACACTTCAACGGGGGTGAAGGGAACCAAGGACATAAAGCTGGGGGGATTCTCCAGGATGAGATGCACCACACAAACTCATCCCTTATCCAAGCATGCTGGATTCTGCATACCTTGCCCCTTTCCCTAGTTTTATCATGCTCCAATTCAATCTGTTATATCTGGTTGATTTGCAACAGTTATTCCATCTACCAGATGGACTATTTAGTCTCCAACTGCAATCTGTTTTTAACTGACAGAGAAGAGAACATTTTATCATCGAGTTGGCATACCAAATCAAATCCATTCAGAAATAATCATGCAGCCAATGAGAAGAAGAATACTGCTTTTTAAAATAGTTGTAGTTTGTTTGCATTTTTTTGAAACTATCAGCTCAATCAATTTTACACATGCATACCCCCAAGTGGAGCAATTACAATATATATAAAAATATTGTATTAGTGAACAATGGGAATATATTAAAAACAGTCTGCACTGGTTTTACGAGAACTCTGCTTGGCCCTTACATTAAATCTGAAAGATATCCAGTCTGCCTGATTTTACATAGAAAGAAGTCACACCAGCTAAGGAAAATGGCACTTTCATCTATGTTCTACAGCAGCTATAGATAAAATCCCCACCTGATGATCATTTCTATGAGCAGCTTCAAATGCTGAAGGGAAGTGTTCCTATTGTTTATACTGCAGCCAGGCCCGTAAGTTCTCAGTAGAGTACATGAACACAACAGGAGAGAGGGTCCTACCCTACCAGTTTATCGTTCATTTTCAAAACACAGAGCATTCTTCAGCTCAGTTTCCTCTCCCCTCCTGTAAGCGGAAGACAGTCAGTTTGGAAACTAAGCAGACCAGATAGTTCTGTAGCACCTCTTATTTAAAATTTCCAAACACTACAAAAAGGTGGTTATCCCCATTTCACAGCAAGGACAAGGGATGCAGAGACATGAAGCCGAATTATTATGACCACTCTCATTGAAAAATTTGTAACTTTCTACCAAAAAAGCAGGTTGGGTTAAATAAGGAAAATAACATATCAGCTGACTAGGGCAACATCACCAGTAAAGCTTGGAAATGCTCATGGATCTGCCACCTTGCACTATTCAGTAAAAAATAAACTGTAGGATTTACTGAACCAATGGGATTTCAATTATGTGAGTGCTAGACATCTGGTATAGACAAATCCAATGTTCAGACGCTTGCTGCAAGGACAGTCTCCTAACCACAAAAGGACTTTGCCCAGTGGCAGCAGCTTGTGAATAACTGTCACCTTCGCACAGCTGCCCAGCAGCAACAGGAAACCCAGTCTTGTCCAACTCACTATGTGGCTGGAGAAAAACTGCAAACACTAGCTAAAGCACTGGAGCTCCCTGAATGCAGGCTCAAGAGGACAGCAATGAAATGCTTCACATATACTATGTTCTCTTCACTTCACTACCAATGAAATACAAGCTGACATTCTGCAAAAACTGATGTGATGGTCCCCTCTCATGAAAGCCACAATATCTGTTTCGTAAAGCACTCTTTGTACCATAACCAGCCATTTATTTTCAATTAAAGTCCCATGAAAACTACCAGGCAAAGTAGTGCAGCGCCTCAAAACGAGAGTTTCCATTCACTAAATTAGATTCTCCAGTCGAGAACACAAACTTACGACTTATGTACAATGAAGTGTAACACTGCCATTTCCACCAGAGGGGGGTGGGGACAGACACCCCATTTGGCAAGTGTTCAGTCTCCAGTGAAAGTGACTACGAATGCTTCTTACACACAGATTCTGTACTTATATAACTCATCTGTCGGGGGCTGACTTTTTATGAAACTGACAGTTATATTGACAGAAAAGGTGCCTTATACCAGATGAGTTAGAACCCTTCCCACACAGGAACAAGCAACACTGGTACAAGGCCCGTTTTTATCAGCATGACTGTGTCCAGAGTAGGAGGGTCATCTCACTTTCACTGCACCATGTTAACTATGTTGGTATCACTTTTGCATTTAAACAAATCCTTAGCAGAGTTTGGGGGTTTTTTTTGACAGCAATGAGGAGTTCACCTCTCCCAGCTGTTTCCGTTTGATGCGCAACTGAGCCATGACCTTTGTGTCATGACTTGTTACACTTTGCAGCTGAAATAAAATCTTACCTTTCCTTCTGCAGTGACCCAAAGGAGTCTGTGCTGGAGAGATGAGCTACGGACCTTTAAAGCAGCAAGAGATGGGAAGACAGTCAGGATGTAACACAGGAGCGCCTTGCTCTGGATGTTATCTATGAGCTCTTCTGGTATATGTGCCAACAGTAAATACATTGGCTCTACACTGTAATGCAGCTAGCTGTTTGTTGCTTTGCTCCATCAGTAAAACAAACATGGAGTCTTGTGGCACTTTTAAAGACTAAAATTTACTTAACACACAAATTTTTATGGGTCTAGTCTCACTTCATCAGATGCATGAGTCCATCAGTGTGCAGTGCTTCTACGGATCCTGCTCTACAGGAAGATCAGAGATATGCTAGCCCAGTGTTTCCCAAACTTTGTGTTCTGCACGATGCGAACAGTGTTCAGTGAAAAAAATACCAACGCTAGCGATATTTTCTCCTCTAACTCTTTTAAATCAACTTTTGAGCAATACGTGTGGCAATCTTTTGGTCCGAACCTCCCCTACCCCCCACCCGACCAGCAGCATCTATGTGTTCCATCAATATACTCCAACCCCAAAAGTGTTTTGTGGCCAAATTAGTTTGGGAAATACTGTGCTAGCCCAACAACACTACAGATCATCCAGCACACACAGGCTCACCCAGATATGTCAGATCCCCAAAAGCAATGTCTACCCGAGTGAGAGAAACTGTGTTTTTCAAGCGTCTGATGAAATGGAATTTTCTCCCGAGAAAGCTCATGCGATAGATAAATTTCTTAGTCTTTTAAGTGCCATCAGACTTCTTGTTTGTTGTGCTCAACAGGTGTATCAAGAATACCTCTTTGTACACATTTCTATTAGTAATAAACCTGATTGTCTGGCTCAGAGAAGGGATTGAATACCCTCTCTTGGAGAAACAGTGCAATGAACACGAGCATCACCGACTGACCTATGTGAATATTCAATGCAGGCCATTACTAAACTGGTGCATTTACCTTGGTTGAAGCCCGGTGAAGACAAGCAAACTTGTACAAAATCATGGCTTCCATCAGTGCAGATAACCCCGGCTTGAAACCAGCCTCAGCTGCTATGAGATAAACTGTGGTTTTGTCTGTCCACATTAGGACCTTGCACCAGTGGCTGCCAGCCCCACCCCATCCTCCAAAGGCTGAAAGTCCTTGGTGCAGATAAGGCCAAAGAGGTGGTGAAGGGGTTGGAGGGGAGTTTAAGCAAATATATGATTATGGAGGAATCATCATGAACTATTTTCCACATTAGAAAACAACTACATAGAATTCAACAGACAACCAAGCCAGAAGATCCTGTGCTTTCTTCCCCTTCCAGGGGCTCCAGGGACACATGGGAAATGCAGGAGTTAAGCCAAGGCGGTTTGCAGTGTCATCAGAACTCTGAAAAGCATTTAAAGCTTTCAGTGCTTTCCCACCATGTCAGATCACACAGGATTTTATTTTTAATTTCACTGGAACTGTCCCCCACCCTTGACCACATTTATTTTAGGGAGATTTGACTTTAAGTTAGAGAGGAAAAGAACTTCACAGATCAGAGCTGAGAGTTTTATAAAGGGCTCACTGTTTGCTGGCAGGCTGAACAAATGACTGCCAATCATAGTGTGTACACCACAGACCTCAGTTCTAATCCTGTAATCAGGCCTGGTGTGGTGGACTCTTGACCCATGGCCAAGTCCCACGAACTTCAATGGCCTCCACATGGGTGGAAGGGTCTGGCTCTGTGTTCCCATACGAAGGTCAAGGCCCAAGAAAATAGTCCAGTTTCCTTACCCAAGAGTTACATTTTAGCTTGCCGTTCCATACAAGGCAGACGTAATTACATGGCTGGCGCAGTCAGGGGAAGACATATGCCTTCCATCATCACAGAAGAATCCTGACCTCTGTCTATAATCCGGCCTGTGGCTGTGTACACAGTCCCACTCTGACTCCTTCACACTTTCCCTTCTTCCCAACCACCACCAGTCAAAGTTCTGGCTCATGTCACCCATTATCAGCTTCCTTGTACCGCTTCCCACCCCACCCTGTCTGTAGGCCCAGCATTTCTAGACAAAAGGCCGTGGAAAAAATATTCATAGGAAAACAGTATTAATGCTTCCTTTTCTATGATTAGTCACAACATCATTGCATTTATTCCTTCAAGCATCAGCTGAAGTGACAGTCCCTTGTTTTCGGTGTTTGCAGTGGGGTTAATAAATAAACAAAGCAGAAAGGCAAGTTTGCTTTTTGGCTGAAAGATGATTTGCAGAGAACCGACAGGAATGTGGAAAGGGCAAGGCTATGCAGGGACTTTTTAGCAGTTTCCCTGTAATTAGCCTAGCTGCTAGGACCAATGCAAACACTAGATGCCTAGCCAGCACAGAGTTATAACTATTTCAGTTATAAGTCACACCTTCAGTGAAAAAGACAGACTGTCCCTCATCTCACCTGGACCAGGAAGATTATGCAAACAGAAGTCTAGTGTAGGCCTGGCCAGGGGTAGGGGTGAGGGAATTGCAGCCCTTTAACATAGGTCAGGGGGTACAACACCTTAGATGGGACCCTTGGGGGGTACAGGTGCACTCAGTAGCACACTGCCTAATGCTGAGTGGGGCAGGCACTGTGGTCAAGACCCCTGCTTCCCATCTCCACTAACACTTCTTCAGTTTACCCGTGCCAGACCAACACTGGGATGAATGCTAGCAAAGTGCCTGTGTGAACAGGATTTAAGATGCAGACACCGAAAAGATAAGATGCTCCAGAAAAGCCAGAGCAATGTGCAAGGGGGGGGGGGATGTCTTTCTGACCTGCTCTTCTATTCCAGGATAATGTAGCAGGGCCACCAGGGCTACTGTGACCTGGGGTAACCAGGGCACAGCCAGGAATTAAACCTGTCTCCTAAATCTCCACTTAACCATAAGACTGTCTGTCCACTCATTATAAAGTGTGATGCAAAAGTCTTGATTTTTTTTTTTTTCATGATTTGTATTACTGTAGTTCTGAGCCCCAGTTACAGCCCAGGATCCCAATTTGCTCGCTGGCTGCATTTGGGGAGAGGATGCTAGTGTTAGATCTTGGCTCATGGTAACTACATAATTACTACATTACTGTGGGGGAATTAAATGGTTTGAGGGCTAAGAAGATGCCCTACCCATTGTAAGTCTATTTCCCAGCTGCCAGTCTCCTTTGTGATTCATGTCAGTCTGAAAGCGAACGCTGTCTTGGGTAACCTGATTAATGCCCACTCAGCCCTTTGAGTGAAGCATGGGGGGAGACCCCCTTTAAAAGCCAGGGAGGCTAGTTTTGCATATGAATATGAAGTAAATTAACTTTAATGCAAAACTAGTGGGACTAATTTTCATTTACTGCATTATAGTGTGTTGGCCAATCAATGTGAACTGTCAAGGTTACAGAATGCCATTGAAACCCAGCATCCCACTTTTTTCCACCTCTTGCAGCCTATAGTTTTAAGTGTAGGTCTTAGGATAATATGTGCCAATGCCATCAGTATATAAAACTAGCAATTCTGGCCTAAACTGACATGATTTCTGAGAAGAGGCAAAGAGCCGGTCATTAATATGCAGAAGTAACAACGGGTTAATCTGTCATCCTGATGCATGCAAATATTTGTTTGCAGTACCAGTTTTCAAATTAGTCACTAGGTACACGACAGCAGCTGTTGAAGAGGTGAAAACTTTAACCGTTAACAAAAGCCAAATACTGAAATAGCTTGAGGCATCTTACGGGCAATGTGAGAACCAAGTAAAGGAAGGTAAACATTGCTAAGAGGGCGGCCAGGTTTACACTAAAATGTTAAGCCAACTCAGCTACAAGGCTCAGGGGGTGAAAAATCCACACCCATGCAATGTAGTTACCTGTCCTAACCTCCAGTGTACAAACTGCTAAACCAAAGAAAGAGTTCTTCTGCTAATCTGGCTCCCACCTCTCAAGGAAAGAGATCAGCCACAGTGACAGGAAATCCTTCCCATTGCTGTAGCGAATAGCTACCCTGTGCATCTGCAGCATTTCAGGTGCAGACTAGCCCAGTTGTTCTCAAGTAGTGTGCCATGAGAACTGTCCAAATGTGCTATGAAATGCTGTACAAAGACAATGAAAATCAAAGTGTTGCATCTTAAGCAATATTCTCCAACCAAAATTACAATTCATAAAACTTGTGAAAATTAATGATCAAATTAAAAGCAAGGTATCCGCCTTTCAATTCTAAATCGGCAACTTTCTAAATGCAGGTGGCCACAAGGCAAAATTGAGATAACATTTATTTTTGTCCAGTGGATTTCAAACATTAAATGCATTTGATCTATCCTTAGCTTGTTGTATGCACTATGATCAAACCTCTCTAGTAAGATCATAACCATAGCAAATGTAAGAAGGTGTGACATTTATGAGCAATCCATTCAACTGAAAAAAGTGGGTGTCCCAAGGAACTGTTTGTTTCATTGAAGTGTGCTGTGTTACTGATAAAGGTTGGGAACCACTGGACTAGCTCACTGTCACTTGGGGACTTGGTTTTCCTCCACTGAAAGAAAAAAGCTTCAGTCTACACTACAGCTTATGCCAGCGTAGACAGGCCCTAAGACAAACTAGTGCTAATTTAGAGCCCTCAGAAAAAGCATCTATTAAATAGTAAACTAACCTGAACCCTAACTACAGTGGTGCTGCTGGCCCACTATCAACTGGAAGAGGAGGAAACCAAATCATGGATTTAGTATTACATGGATGCAGACTGAGCCCTAGTCTACACTTAGCCAGGTTTTCGGTGACAGTGGACAGGCATTTATGCAAGGCATGTGAAATGCCTTGCGTAAAAGCCGGTGACTTCCTCAGCTGCAGGGACACTCTGGGGAAAGCCAACTGTTTTCCCCTACATCCTCTGGATGTCAGGACTTCTGGGGATGACTTCCAGGAGCGAAGCAGTGAGTTCATACTCACTGCTAAGTGCCCCCAGAATGCTGGGCTGACAACAGCAATTTTGCCGCTGTCAGCATGGACACAGCCCAAGAAAAAATGTTGTCTCTGCCTTGGAAAAGCCTGTTCTAGCTACAAGAGCAAACTCAGAAAGAGCAATAGTCAATACATCAGCAGACAGAACCCTCTCCACCATGAATTGATAGAGGCTGAGGTTAGCAAGATGCACTGTGGGCAAGTGTAACATGACCTAAGTAGGAGACATGCGTGGCCAGCATATATAGGGATGATTTTGTTCAAGGAAGCTTAGTGCAAATCTGTCTGCCTCAACAGAAGCAGAAACTGACTTTGTTATATTTTGTTTGCTCCACAGACTTGAAAACAAAACACCAAAATCTTGAACCAGCAGTTTCATTGCTCAGCTACAGAAAAAAGCCACATAGAAAGGGAGATCAGGAAGATGTACTTGCTTCACACCAATCCTTGCACTGGATTCTCTGTCAGATCTCTGCGCATATCAAATTGTAAACGTAGAAGGCAAACATCAGAATACAGCACAGTCTCTATCTGATGCCAAATGTAGATCTAGATCTACTGCAGAATTACCACCTGTTCATACTCCGCTGGTACAGCAAAATCAAAATGGCCTATTTTGCTGTTTGTAGTCAGAGCTTACACTCCATCTGGAAAAGTATTCCATGGTTAACCTGAGAAACTGATGTGCTCTGTCTCAATAGTTTTCACTACCCCCCCAAAAAAAAAACTCACTATAAAAAAAAAAAGATCAGACCTGATGGTTTAAAATATGTTCTCATTCAAACAGCAGCTCCCTAAAAACCATTCTGCATCTCGGCAGCATCAAAGAGCCAGATATGCCCCTGAACATGCTGCGGTCCAATCCACTTTACAGCCTGCAGCTGCTGTATTTTCTAGCTCTCAGTCTTTTAGTGGCTGTATTTGTGAAGCAGCAGTAAAAGCACAATGAGAGGCTCCACCACTAGCTATCACCCCACATCAGCACATTGCTCTCAGACAGGGCTGTTCTCACAAGCAGATGGTTGCGAATGCTGCTGTGAAAGTAGATGCAGGCTCCCTAATAATGTTTCCCTCCCTTCACAGGAAATGTCTGAACATTGCTCAGATGGAGGACCGCTCTCCCAGCTGAGGCCCAGGTCTAATTCTATACAAAGGATCATCTTCAAACCATTTTCACAACGTAACTATGCAAATTAGAACTGCAAGTAGGTTCTTTTGTACAACTATTGAAAACTGAGCTACTAAATTAATAAAATGCAATCAATGACAGAGGCTGTCACAGTAAAAAGTAGTTTTGGTAATATCAAAGGTAATGAGTATGCAGCGAGCCAAGGCCAGCATTTGAAGCCAAGGAACATCTAAATTCTAAAACAGACACATTCAAAACCCTTAAGAATACCTTCACAAGGGTATTGGCTATAAAATGGAGTTAAGACAGGGGTGTCCAACCTTTTCAGGTGAGGACCTACATTGCAATTCTTTTCTTAGTCGGGGGCAGGGGGCGGTGAGAAAATTTTTGATAAGGCATAGAAATTCATCTTATTAATTAACTTTAATAAAAAATATTAGTGTGATATTTGGCATTGCTTTTGCTTGCACTGTGTACAGAGGAAAGGGGGCAGGGGTGCCTGTGTGCAGGGGGCAAGGCAGAGCGTGAGGAGAAAGGCAGGACGGGAGCTTGGCAAAGGAGTGGAGAGGAAGAATGGTGAGTTTGGCGAGCAGAGCAGCTGGGTGGCAGGACTCCTGAAAGAGACCCCACCAGCTCTGCTCTCCTCACTCCGTGCCCAGCACTGCTCAGGGAAAGGAGAGCAGTGCTGGGGAGAGGGAGAGAAGAACAGAGACAGGACAGAAACCCTGGCAGTTCTGCAGAGGTCACAAGTTTTGGCACTGGGCATCTCTGTCGCAGAAGCACGAATGGGTAGCAATCTCTACAGAAGTTTTTGCTCCTAAGGTCAGAGGAAGGAGAGGGGTGTTGAGGTTAGGAGTGTAGGAGGAAAGCAGAACTGGGGAGGTGTCCAGGTGAGGATTTTAAACTGCTTGGGGCACTCCCCTGTACCTGCCTCCTGCTCACTGGAAAGGGGTGAACTCAGCCCCTGAACAGCTCTCCAGCCATGCCATGTCTCCTCGTAGCTGTGCTGTGCACATGGGGAGAAATGACAAGGGCCCTGGCCAGCCCCAGCTCCCAGACTCTTGCGGCAGCACTCCACAAGCCAGATAAAAGCCATTGGCAGGCCAGAGTCTCCCCTGGGCTGCAGGTTGGACAAGCCTGAGTCAAAACTTTTCTAACTCTCAGGGGTGAGAGCAGGTCAAGTGCAGGAATTTGACAGCTTTTGGAGAGGCACCCAAAACACATGATATAAGGAAATACAGTACATGTTCCATGCCAAACCACTAAGGATTCAAGCTATTTAGCCATTATAGCCAGTGTTGGCTATAGCAAAAGGGGAGAGGGAGCAGTACCTCTGGTCCCCAGGCTGCTGCTCTCTCCCCACAGCAGCCCCAAGGTGAGAGATCACTCTCCCTACCACAGCCCTGTGGCTCACCAATTATTGGGTGGGAAGGCCATGCCCCTTCTTGCCCCCCTCCCTGAGTGAGACCCATCAGTGTTTGACACTCCATTGTAAATGGAAAGCCTCAATTTAAAATGAGCTTTGTCATTTGTACTTCAATTATGTTCTAAAAAGAAAGGTACATCCACATTGGTCTATATAACCCCTAAAACATGCTGATTATGTATTAAATAAAGCCTTTACACTAGATGTGGTACATCATTTTGCTGCCTAGAGGGTGCACTACAATAATGTGTATCTACACAATTATCCCGTTTAATAGATTCATATTTTTATTAATTGTGTGTATTCTCTATGTTAGACAATGGTAAATGATGAGTGGAGTTATAAACCTCCATAAGTCGAGAACTACGGAAGGGAGAAGGTACAACGTAGGAGTACGAGACCACAGAGGTGGGCTCAGTGGCTGCTCAGGATGAGATACATGATGGTGTCTCCTGGAGTCAGAGGCTGGGCCCCTAGCTCCTCTGATGACTTTGCCTTTGTTCACCCTTGGATCAAACCCTTATTATATAGCATATGATCCTAATGTGCAATATTTATACAGCTAGAGCTCGTTTGATTTTTTCCCCCAGATTTTTTTTCTCCATAGAGAAAAGCAGCCTCTCTCTACAGTTGTCATAGAGGCTCATGGATTCAGTACATTCATTTTTGATTTTGGGGACTAGACTTAACCTTTCATGGTTCCTTCCAGTTTCATGATCCTACCTTTTCAGGGCCTAAATTTGTTATATTCTCAACTATTTTACATTAAATTCAGATTTTATCTGAACCAGATTTATTTTAAAAAATAAAAAAAATTAAATAAGATTTAGACATCTCCTTTAATAATAAAAAGGAATTTATTTTCCAAACAAAACTGTATTCACCCTCACTGGATTTCAACAAAATGATTTATTTTTCACAGTACTGTAAGCATGCATAGGACTTTTACAAATAAAAAGTATGTCTCGGCCCTGCCTTGAAAGCTGAAATCACTGATATCTTTAGTAACCCTAATAAAGAGAGATTATAATAATCACACCCTTCTCCTTACCTCACAGGCAGAGTGAGAATGGCAAACTTCAACAGCCAGTTTGACTACACTCAGAAACAGGAAACATGAGCAGCAGGCTACTTGTTCTCCTCTGTTCCAGCTGTCTACATAAACCTAAAGCACTAGGCAGTTAGAAGAGGGTTTTTTAAAGTACCATATAATTTGAAATTTGCAGGATTTAGCACAGTCACCACACTTGTCAAACCATGAGGCAGAACCACCAAGCCAAGCAGACTCTTGGTGAGCACATGCACTGTTGTATTTTTGTGGTGTGCGCACTGGTCCCCTAAGAGATAACTACAGGATGATCTAGTGTAACCCAGTCCTGGTTTTACACAGAACACAGGCATTTGGACGATTTAGAAAGGCCTGAAGGAACTAGTGGGGAGGCACGCCCAGGATCACCTGACAGGCAGATTATCAAAGGTAAGTTCTGTATTCAGGCTAGGGAGAGAAGGGAAGAGTTAAGATCTCGAGAGCGCTCTTCATAGAGACTGTACACAATGGGCTGTGGAAAAAGTAGGAACTCCAAGGGGATGGTGATGATGACAACACAGCCACATTCCCTCAGGAGAAGGTAGATGACTTGTGACAGCTGTGCATCAACAGGACTAGAGGCTGTGGCTTAAAGAGGGCCACAGTTGACCAATTCTGGGCTCTAATTGTCACGGAAGAAGAGAACTTACTTTCCCCCTTATGCCACAAAGCCTTTAATCTCACTATAAGGTAGAAGGAATTTACCAATCTGTGACAGAAAACACACCAGCAACCTAATGCTGAATGAGGTAAGTGCCACTAGACCATACTATTTTGTTATTGTACGCACCATCATGTCAGTTCTACAGAGTTACCATTTGGTGAAGGGAAGAGGGACAGCCTATGGAGGACTGGGAGTCCTCATTTACCCCAGAGTCTCTGGGATAGTGAGGGGTAGCATCCACACTGAGACCTGGCAATTCAGCAGCTTTTACCACCACCAACGGGCAAACTCACAAAACCCTGAACATTCCTCTTAGAGCAAAATAGAGAGCTAAATTAAGAGACATTTTTGGTCTGTAATGTGAATACACCCTAAAGAGTGTCACAGAACATAATAGAGGCAGCTGGGGTGGTATTTGGCTAAGGACAGCCATCAGCAGGCTGGTCTCCATGCTATTGTGGTGTCCATTTCACTCAGGGCTTCTTCCTTCAGACCTACTGAGAAAAGGATGAAACGGGCAGCTCAGGCCAACCTGCAACCCGGAGTGCCTATTTAGGACCCCAGAACCGAGTCTGGCCCTAACCAAGCTAAGCCAGCTTTAATCACACCAGTTCCTTCCCACAGCACATTGCAACTAGTGATGTTCCTCCTCACGGACGGAGGGGGGTGTAAAGGAAATTGTAAGATGGAGTAAGTTTGGTTTGGAAGTTCTGTGTGAGAGGCTCTGTGTTTGCTAAGACAACATTAATTAGAGAATGTATAGCAAGTCATAGATAGAGAAGCTAGTGGCTTAGATAGATAAGGTGGTAGACTGTTTCTATAGATAATAAGGGTGATCCACAAATTTAGATTATAAGACAATCCCTCCTGTCTGGACCCTGCTGGGAAGCTATCAACCTAGTCTGGTAAACAGGTTGTCAGGGGCCAGGTAGCCAAGGGGTCACAGGAATGTGGCCACTCTCATTGGTCAAGGACAGTAACTGTTACCCAAATAAGCTGTAAACAACAACAGAGGCAGGGTAACTATATGCTGCCTATTACGTATAATCTAATTGTGTAACCTGCATATTAAGAGTTATAACACCATGTAGGGACTTTAGGCATGATATAACTTGTATTATGCATGAGCTTGTTGCATTATGTATATAGAAGGCATGTATGACCTGTAACCCCTATACTGGCGGTTCTTGCTCAGAGAGGCTAGCTTCTCTTTGCTTCCCTCTGTTGCAGTTCGTTTTATTTTTCAGCTGAATAATAAACTTTGAACCACACCTCGTTCTCTGCCTCTTGGAGTCTCAGCTGGGAACAAGCCTTCACCTGTAGGAAGGAGTCAGGGTTCCCTTTCCAGGTTGGGAACCCGGACCAGTTTTTCTCCAACAGGGGCAAGCAATGAGAACAGTGAAATAGGTTTTTTTCCCCTCTCTGTTGAATGTAGTGCAGATACAGACTATTCTTTAAAGAGCTTCCATCTGTTTGGGTTTCATTCTAACTAAATTAGAATCAGGTTTTTGGACAGAGTGCTGTTTAAATAGCATGCCACATCCAGAAATTTCAGGGTTTTAAAAGTATTTTTCTTTTAGGCAACCTCAGTGCAACACCAAACTCAGGCTGACTTCACCACCTCTCATTTCTCCATGTATACACCTGCCTATGGACTCTTCAGTTTCACCTTCGCTGTTGCAGTGAGTAGTAAACCCAGGGTACTACATAAGCTGTGCTGGCAGGGCAGAAGATACTCAACACAACTCACACTACCCCAAATGCTGCAAGAACAATTCCAGCTTTAACCGTTACAAGTAACAGCAGCAGGTTCAATGTTTTGAGATGGAGGTGCAGCTTCCAGTTTCTGATGTATCTAGAAGATTTATTGTGGTGAGCTGCAGCTATACCACCTTTGGTTCTCACTGTATTTAAATGCCTCAGGGTCTGAGAGAAAAGAGAACCATAGACTAACCAAGTTTCAGACCAGAGGGGTCCCAGTGTAATTTGAAGTATCAAGGAATATGGTCTTGCTTACATGAATTAGAGGTGTTTCCACCAGCAGTCAAACTGTAAAACTGCTATCTACTGCAGGACCATGCTCTGAAAGCCTTTTAAGTGGTGAGGAAAAAGCAAGCAAAGCATATTAAGAAACAGCATTTTGCAGAACTTTGAAGTTCTTCTCTTACCCTAGTTGTAGCAGGCAGGTGACATGGTTCAGACATCACCACTATCTGGAAACCCTAATGGAGAACTGGGCAGCAGCATAGGTACTGAAGCAAGACGTTTAAGAGTTAGAAAAAAGTGTTTAACCTACAGCACATAATTTTAACGAAACACAAACAACCACTAAAAGAATGCTATTTACCTTCAGCCCTATCAGCCACCTTGATTTTCAAAGCAAAGTTTGTTGGTTGCACTGATGTCACAGCAAAACCACAATGCAAAACTTTGCATGCCCTGTGACAGTTCCTTCTGGTTAGCAGGGAGCAATCAGCAAACGATGTAAGCACTTGGATTGAAAGGCCTGTAGGGTCTGTTTGCTTTATCCACTTGTACCATTGCATGCAGCCAGCTCTAGATAAGGGTGTGTCAGAACTGCTTCAACTTCCAAAGAACTGCCTCAAACCATGTATCTGGGAAACAGTCAGCTTCAGGGCTGAAGCATGAAACTTGGCACTTAACCTCTCAGCATGGGAGCTTTTTTTTTTTTTTGGTAGCTAACTTGGTCTTTTAAGAACTGGCTGTCCTTACAAGCATAAATCCAAAATTTTCCTTTCTAAGGCAGAGGGCTGAAAAATGCTCCACTCAGTTACAGAGAACGATGCTGCCATGCTAAAAGTGAAGTAATTAAGAATGAAGCTTTAGGTACATCAAATATGTGGTGTAAGTTCCGGGCTTGGAAGCTCTTGATAAATGCCAGGAGGAGAATACCCAGTGTTCAGCCCCCTTCTCTTATTCCACTAAAAAGGGAGACATTAACCCTTCCTTGGCAATCAGGTGGTGTACAGAGGCTTCTTTCAGAGCGTAATTAACACACAGTGCAGACAGTTGTCCACTCTATACAGTAGATAGTCTTGCACGTCAACAATGGTTCACCTGAAAACAGCTACTCTTTGGTAAGATGCCTTAGTGCAGTGGACATGACTACGTGTGGCTCCAAACCAGGCCTGGGGAGGTTTTTAGTTTCTTTTAGGGGCAAAGGAAGCATGGATGGGCTTTAAAAAAAACAAAAAAACAAAAAACCCCACACACACCACAAATCTGAATTAAAGCCACAGCTGAATGTGTATAATTGGAGACCTGAAGTGGGCTAGTCCTTCTTGAGTAGCTGGGATAAGTGGGGAGCATACAGCAATAATAAGAGCCCAGTTCCCAGCAGGGATGTAAAACAGAATTACATGGTTAATGAGCAGAGCAGTTATCTTACCCTTTACCAACTGTGAACCATTTACTGCAGGGGGGTTTATGCACTTGGGTGAGGGGGTCATGGTGTCATAGAGAGGGACAATGAGGGGCACTGGGACAGCCCTGACAACTTAGGGGGTCTGGTACCAGTGGTGGCACTAGCTTCAGCAGCAGTGACTGAGGTGGGTTCAGGTGAAGAGTGAGGATCAGGCAGGTACAGTGCATGTCCCCAGTCCTGGGGTAGGGCCAGAAGCATGGCAGGGGACAGATGGGCTTGAGGGGTGGGCAGAGAACAGAGGTGCCTTCTTGCACCCTCCTGAGGGCTAGGGGATGGTAGCACTCCAGGGCAATCAGAGGGACCAGCACCCTGCACCATGGTGGACCGAATGCACATTGAACTGCTCCCATCCAGCTCCCAGGTGCCCCCATAACCCTTGAGGATATCCAATACACTGGTCAACTGTTCAAAAATGATATTTTAATGATTACATGGTTTTGTTAAATGATATTTTACATCCCTACATCCCAGATACAGCTTTAAAACATTTATTGCTGCCACAGTAGGGGGAAGACTGCCACTGCATTTTCTCAGTAAATTCTCCACAAGACATGTTGCATAGCAGTTTACAGTGGAACTGAATGGAATAGTGTTCCTGGAAAGCTTGCTTCAAAACACAGGCCCTAGAAATCTGGCTTTATGTCAGCTGAAGAATGGAATGGGGAAAGCATAAGCGGTGCCCATGAGAATCCTTTTAGAGGGGTAGCCTTGTTAATCTGCATACCGCAAAAAATCGAGAGAGTCCTGTGGCGCTTTAAAAGACTAAACAGAGTTCTTCTGACATAAGCTTTCGTGGGCTCCAACCCACTTTGTCAGATGCATGCAGTGGAAACTACAGTTGAGAGGGAGGCGCACACACACCCCCCCCCCCCCCCACCCACCCCCCCAGGATGGAGAAGGGCAAGCATTAGGAAAGTCAATTCAGAGAGCCTATGGGGCTCATTCACACCAGTTGATTAAAGGCAGAGACTGTGTGAACAAGAACAAATCACTTTTTGTAATGTGCTAACCATTCCAAGTGTTCAGACCCAGTCTGATTGTGTCAAGCTTGCAAATCAGCTCCAGCTCTGCACTTTCATGCCAAAGTCTGTCTTTGAAGTATGGCTACTTTCAAGTCCGCTACTTAATGTCCAGGGAAATTGAAGTGGTCTCCTGCTCATTTATGGATGTTGCCATTTTTTATGTCCTATTTGTGTCCCCTTATCCTTTTATGCAAGGACAGGTTGGTTTGGCCTATGTACACGGCAGAGGGGCATTGCTGGCACATCATGGCATATACTACATTAGTGGATCTGCAGGTGAATGAGACCCTGCTGGTGTGGCTAATATGGCTGTGACCTGTGATGTTGTCACTGGAGTTGATGCGCAAGCAGAGTTAGCAGCAGGGTTTGTTGTAGGGCTAGGTTCCTGTGTTAGTGTTCTTGTTGTATGGTGTTCAGTTGCTGGTTAGTATTTGCTTCAGGTTGGGGGGCTGTCTGTAAGCAAGAACAGGCCTGCCTCCCAAGGCCTGAGAGAGTGAGAGATCATCTTTGAGGATAGGTTGTAGACCTTTGACGATGTGCTGGTGAGATTTTAGCTGGGGGCTGGAGGTGATGGCTAGTGGTGTTCCGTTTTCTTTGTTGAATCTGTCCCGTAGTAGGTGGCTCCTGGGTAGCCATCTGGCTCTGTTGATCTGTTTTTTCTCTTCCCCAGGTGGGTACTGCAGTTTTAGGAATGCTTGAGAGATTTTAGGCGTTTCTCTCAGAGATCAGAGCAGATCTGTTTGTACCTCAAGGCTTGGCTGTAGACAACTGATCATGTAATGTGCCGTGGGTGGAAGCTGGAGGCATGTAGGTATGTATTGTGGTCAGCTGGTTTTTGGTATCAGGTGGTAGTAATGCATCCATCCCTTATTCATATGGTAGTGTCCAAGAAGCAGATTTCTTGTGTGGACTGGTCCAGGCTGAGGTTGGTGGTGGGGTGAAAATCGTTGAACCCCCGGTAGAATTCTTCAAGGGACTCTTTCCCACGGGTCCAGATGATGAAAATGTCATCAATGTAACATAGGTAAGAGAGAGGCAACTGGGGGATGAGATTTGAGGAAGTGATGTTCTAGGTTGACCATAAAGATTTTGGCATACTGTGGGACCATGAGGTTACCCAGAGCCAAGCTACTGACTTGAAGGTATAAAGCATTTCCAAATCTGAAGTGGTTGTGGGTCAGGACAAAAAAAGTCAAAGCTCAGATTCCTGGAGGATGACACAGCATGCCTGGTAACTGTTCCTGATGGCTTGTAGCCCACCTTTGTGAAATGAGAATCCTGACTGTCAAATAATGCTGTTTTGGTTGAAAAATGAAAGAAGGCTCCAGTAGAAACTGGACTCTGTTTCCATCATCTGGATCTTTGCCTCCTTCCCAATTAACACCTTACTTTTCACCAGAGGCCTGTAGATGCTGGTTCTGGCTTTAGAAGCTGAGAAAGTCTCCCTATAAAAAGGCTGGTAAAGCCCCTGTGATTGTTGCACTATCCTGACGCCTGTCTGTCCTTTCACCTGAGTGCTGGGGTCTTCAAAAGGGGACATTTTCTAACCTGGTTGGTAATCACCAAAGCAAAAAGCCAAACCAGGACAAGCAGGCCATGGCTACAGAACTGGTCAGTGTGTACTGGTTGCCATAAACATTTTGCTGCATGTGGCCCTACAGAACAATGACCCCTCTTATTGCTCTCCTCTGGTAACTGGTCCAGAAAAGAAAGGCTCATGTTCCACAGGATGACTATTTACTAGACTGGATGAGCTTGGTCACCTACTATATCTAAATGCTCATCCATGCAGAGCAGGACAAGAACTTTCACCCTCCACTACAGAAAGAATGTGGACAAACTGGAAGGAGTCCAAAGGAGGGCAATGAAAACTAATAGGGGACTGAAGCACATGACTTGGGAAGAGAGGCTGAAGGAACTGGGCTTGTTTAGTCTTCAGAAGAAGAGAGAATGGATTTGATCGCAACCTTCAACTACTTGAAGGGAGGTCTCAGGGATGATGGAATTAAGCTCTCACTGGTAGCAGATGACAGAACTAGGAGCAATGGTCTTAAGTTGCAATGGGGGAGCTCTAAGTTGGATATTAAGAAAAGTTTTTCCCCTAGGAGAGTGGTGAAGCACTACAAATAGGTTACCTAGAGATGGTGGAATCTCCATCCTTAGAGGTTTTTAAGGTCTGGCTTGACAAAGCCCTGGCTGGGATGATTTTGTCACGGTTGGACTAGAGTGTTGAAAGGGTCCTTAGGAGATGGTCATCTTCTAGGATTCCATAGCTAATCTATACTATTTCTATTGTTTTAAAGAGATTTGTGGAGCTGCCCTCAGCCAGACTCTTAAGCTAATGACTCTCAAAACTTGTATTATACACGTCTTATGCCTGCAGTGGTTTGCACACCCCCACCACACAAGTACATATACTAATAAACATGCAATCCACTGAATATTTAAAGTGAGCACTGTTTCAAACAGCCATTTAAGAATATAGTAATGTAGGTACAGAGCAGCATTTCTCATATAGGGGGTCCTGACCCAAAAGGCGATGGGTCACACAAGCCTACCGTAGTGCACTGCAGTATTGCCCCACTTACTTCCACACTGTCTTCAGAACTGGACGGGTGGAGACTGGCACCTATTGGCTGGGTGCTCAGCCAGTCACCACTCTCCAGCCATTCATTTCTGAAGACTGAGAAGAGACCGATGGGGGGACAGCTCCAAAGACAGCACTGCCACCAGCAGCACGCAAGAGTGGCGCAGACTATTCCTTGCTGTGGGTAAATATATGCAATATTCCCACCCACTCTCGGGGCAAAAAAAGCTTTGATGTACCCCCAGAATACACTCTGCACCTACCCCCAGTTTGACCACCTCCATATCCAAGCCACAAACCTCTCTGAAGAGAGCTTGGTTGCAGATGCTGGAAGAATTAAATGGAGTCATCCTGTTCACCTCTTCCACTGGTCCCTTACGGCTTTACTTCACAGATGCTGCAACCTAGGTCTTGAGACAGATACTCGAGATGCCTAGGTGACAGCCAAGTAACTGCATCCTTCTCACTTTAACATGCTTCTACCAGACCGTCTGTAGAATCTACATTCATGTTGTCCATTGTGTTTAATATAGACACCAGACTGAAAGCCTTCATTACTCATGAGTGGTTGTTCTTTGCTAGCTCTGCCAGCAGCAGGCTACTTATTATTTTAAAGCTATTTCTACACACAGCAGAGCTTCATTAATACATAACACAGACAAGCTTCATTTGCCAGCTCCCTAAAAGTGATCTTATGGCCAAATCACAGGCCTCAAAACAAAACATTCCAAAACTAAGCAAAAAAGCTACAGGGAAGAGCCAAGCACAAGACAACCCCCAGCCCTCCTGTGTTCTCATGTTTTGTCTGCTTTGCCAGCTCTAGCTGGGCTCATAACAAAGCCAACAGGATTTTCCTTTAAAGCAAAAGGAAAGGAATTTTCCTTGGCTGCTATTTTTAGAACAGAAGCATGTAACCCATGTTCGCACTCTACCCACAGCATTTTATTTTAGACTGGTGAATATTTAAGTGAGACTGAACTGATAAAGAACCTACAAAATAAAAGCATTGATGGGGCCATGTTTTCATGGTAGCCTACAAATGAGGTTTGCTGAAATAGCTTCAAAGAGGAACAGTAAGAAATTAAAATTGTCTTGCACTGAATAATGGGGGTGGCAAGAACAAATACAGACGTTCTAGTCACTCTTTAAAAGGAAGCCTTCCCATCTAAAAAGCAGTTATAAAATTAGGGTTCCCTCCAGTGAACCGTGAAGTACTATCAAACTTGTAACTGCAAAACAAGCAGTCCAGGATATTTCCATGGTGTCTCAAACATTCATCCTGAGACACTCTCAGTGACGCAGGAAGCACACAGATCTCCCAAAAGGAAAAGCTTTTGAAAAATTAGTTCAGTCCTCCTTGTTGAATGCTCTCCTGGCCCTGGTCAGTGGAAGCAAGCAGAATTATAGTTTGAAGTTTTCACTTTTCCTCTCTGTTCTACTAGGATACTCAGCTAAAGAAACACAAGCCCCTCATGTCCATCTATGGTGCAGAATTCATAGTACCACTCCATCAACATTAAAACTATTTGGTCTGGCCTGAAGAATGTGGTTGGGCCCAGTTATAACAGGACTATGGAACTGCAGTACAGACTCTGGTGTGGTCTGGAAGGGTTTCTTTACAACAGTCAGCTAAACATCCTAGGATGTGTAACTCTTAGGCCTAAGATAATGTACGCAAACTGAATTTTGTCCTGACCCTCTGAACATTCTGCTTAATTATGCATGGACATTTTGAAATGGGGATTTCTATGGGGCACTACAGCAGACCAACATCATAGCGCATGTTAAGCCATGCCCACACTCCAGGGAGCACAAAAGAATACCTGCAGCATTATAGCTCTCAGCATAACCCCACAACAGACACAAACAACATGGGGAAAAGAGGTTTTTCTGTCGCTGCTGGACCACAACCTTCCTCAGCTACAGTCACTATGCTGATAGAAGCGTTCTTTTGTTGAATTAGCTGCTTGTATACTAAAGGTCAAATCAGCGCAGACATGTCACTCTAGGGCAGTGGTTTTCAAACCTGTTTCCTTGGGACTCAATTGAAAAAATTACATATGCCTGTGACCCAAGAATTACATCTTCAAGCAATGCATTCTAGTCTTTTGGCAGAGATAGCAGGGAATGCTGTGATCCAGTGCCTGAGGGTCTGCGACCCAGTACTGGGTCCCAAGCCTAAGTCTGAAAATCTCTGCTCTAGGGTGTGGGTTTTTCACACACCTGAGCAATGCAACTATGCTGACCTAATTTTTAAGTGACTATCATCACCATTGGTCAGATCAATGATCCGTCTAGCTGAGCATCCTGTCTTCTGACAATGGCCAATCCAACTGCTTCAGAGGGAATGAACAGCGCATGCAATCAGAGTGACCCATACCATCATCCACTCCCAGCTTCTGAAGTTTGGGATATCTGGACCATGAGGTTGCATCCCTAACCATTTTGACCAACAGCCTTTATAGGACTATCCGCCACAAACTCCCCTGGCAACAAGTTCCACAGGTTGACTGTGCCTTGTGTGAAGTACTCTCTTTTGTTTGTTTTAAACCTGCTGGTGATTAATTTCACTGTGTTCCCTGGTTCTTGCGTTTGTGAAGGGCTAAATAATGTTTATGCACTTTCTTCACACCATTTGTGATTTTAGCCATACTGTAGCCTCCCTTAATCATGTCTTTTCCAAGCTGAGAAGTCCCATTCTTTTAACTCTCTCCTTGCATGGAAGATGTTCCATACCCCTAATCATTTGTGTTGCCATTCTATTTCCAATCCTAATGCCTTAAAAAAAAAAAAAAAAAAAAAAAAAAAAAAGAGAGTAATCAGAACTACATGAAGTATTAAAGGTGCAGACCAGGCCTCAAACATCAGGTTGGATTTCAACATAAATCACCGACAAAAGGAAGTCAGCTAGCTCATAAGCTATTAGTCACATTTTAAACCTAGAAATGTGATAGATGTTTACTAAATTCACTATCCCCAAAGTGCATGGTATTGTCCACAGGGTTTAAAAAGGTGCTAACGGCTAAGTAGTTGATGAACGAATGGTCCTCAAGGCAAAAACATGCTAATTTTCCTCTCCTCCCTCCTGCCTGTTTCATCCATCTGTTGTGATCTGTCACAAATCTAAATTGTAAGCTCTTTGGGGCAGAAACTGTCCTTCTGTATGTACAGACAGCACCTAGCAGGAAGGGGCCTCAACCCCATCTGTTCCCTTTCATAGGTTTTTCGATCTTTACCCTTTTATGCTATTCCTGAAAAGGGTCACTAAGACTGTAGTTTAGTAGCACTAATCCCAGATTGTACTCAAGTGCCAAATCTCAAAAGTTTGTAAGGGTATTGAGGTTTCTGCAGGATGCCTGTGGGTGTTGCCAGCTTTCAGAAATCAAGTGTTTGGTTAACAAAATGGAGTTCTTGAAACCAAGTACTAAAACAATGATCAGACTAACTAAATTACATCTTTCAGAAATATGGTTACTATTTAGATTTGGGGAGAAAGCAAGCAATACAAATTTCTTTCCTTGCACTTCACTGACCATGCAGTCCAAACTGTAGAGAATCCTGTAGAGTACCATCATAATACAGTCCCTATGCCAAGTTGCTTCCACTCTGTACAGTTGTGTAGTTACTTGTGATGAGGACTTTAATGGAGACTGCAAGCCAAAAAGTTTCCCCTTCTCATTACCACTATGCCCGTTTTGTTGGTAATTGCAGTGTAAGACCTATCACTAGAATAGCTAAATTTGAATTTTAAGAAACTGTACATACACTAAATAAATCACTAAGCAGAGGCTTGCCAGGGGACTTTATATGGACCACTTGACTGTCTTATAAAGTGTAAATACAGTAACCTCATGGGCTCAAAAATCATGCGACAGGCCACCCAAAATTCAGATTTTAAGTTAAGTTTGGAGGTCTGTCTCATTTGAATGCGGAGGGGGCACTTCACATCTATAAAGCTCGTCTCCACAACCTAAGGCTGCCTCTCTCCTAAAAAATGAATGCGGAGATGTTCATTCAATTTCTTGATTCCAGCAGCCGAATCTTAAAGGAAAAAAAACCATACCAAATACCATAAAAGACTCAGTGTGTAATACTGTGACTGGTTTCCTAACTAAACAAGCACCTTGCCTAACACTACTCCAATTCTCTCTAAACATGCCCCCTTCTCCCTCAATTTACCAGGGAGTGAATGGAAAAGCCTTGCTGTGCTCTGAAGAGCTGATTCAAGCTATTCATCTATTTTAGAGTTTAACCAATTAAAAACCTGTATAAAACAAAATCTAAGGAAAGTAGCTGCAACACGAGTCTAAAAATTTTGTGAGCCTTGTAGTCTCCAACTATGTGCAGCTTGGTATCAGTGTCTTATCTTCTGCACAAGAAGATCCAAGAACTGGTGAAGCAATGTTACATCTAAACTTTTCCAGCATAAAGCAAGCTAAGCCACTCCACTGGCTGAGCACAGCGAGACAAACAAGTACAGCTAAACATACCATGTTAGAGACAGAAATTCTCCTAAAGCAGTCCCATCCCAGAGCAGCCTTCAGCCTTTACTCCCAATTATCTACAATCAGTGAAACACACAGGGCTTGGTTTGCTACATCCGCTAGCCAAACATTTGAAATACCAGACCCTCCCACAGTGTTTGCCAGGAAGAGCCATTCCCAGGAACCGTCCACTCTATTCACTGTTTCAAATTCCCCATCTCACACAGGATTTGGAGAATGATTCTTCTTTAAAAAAAGGACTGACTTCACCCTTTGTGTGGTTTTCCCTTTTAGGGGCAGGAAATCATAGCAATAAAGGACAAGATGACAGAGCAGGGCTAGATGTCTCTTACACACTAATATTGGACATTGTCAGTATTAGACTTGCCTTTGCTTTAGGCAAGTCTCACCCCAGTAACGGCAGTCTTGCTACGCCTCAGAGTAAAAGAAAGTTACTGATTTAACTAGCTCTTCACAGCACCCACTCCAAATCCAGCACACAGAGCTTAAGGCTCTGCAGTGTAGATATAACCCCCAATGTCACAGCAGCTGTTGTACATACAATGTACGCTGACAGAGGACTGGGGTGAGTCTCTAGCACAAATGCGACTGCTGTACCATTGCGGCTCAGACACTCACCACAGCCACGGGAAGGGTTCTTCCTCTGCGGCAGTAAATCCACCTCTCAAGAGGCGGTAGCTAAGGCAACAGAAGCATTCTTCAGTCAACCTAGTGCTACTCTGGTTATCTTAACCATGTCTCTCAGGCTGTGATTTTTTCACATCACTGTACCTAAACCAACCTAACTTTCTAGTATTGATCAGCCCAATAGAAGAACTCCACATTCCCAATCAACGGGAGCAAGATCAGTGGAAGCCCTCTTCTGCCAGCAGAGCTGAGTCTACACAGGGAGCTGTGTCACTATGAAGTGTGGTTTTTCCACACCAATGACTGACAAGACTTACATGGGCATAGCTGTAAGTACAGACCAGGCCTTAATGTTCAAAGAGGTAGGGGGTGGGGTTGGAGTTAAGAGTTAACTTTTATTGCATCCTCTTACCAAGCTCCCACTGTCACTATGTGACTGAAGGCAGGACAGTACCTCCAATGAGGTTAGTCTAAAGCAGGGGTTTTCCAGACATGGGTTGGGACCTGGTACGGGTTGTGGCACCCCCTGCTGCCACCACTGAAAGACTGAAATGCATTGCTCAAAGATGTAATTGATGGGTCATGATCACAATTTTTCCACCCCCAGACTGGATCCCCAAGAAAAAAAAAAGGCTTGAAAACCATTAACTTAGAGGATTAACCTCAATTAGCAACTTTATACAAGCCACCTTAATGAACTCGTATTATTAGATCTGTTTTGTTATGGGAAAATCTGCTTGGTGGACTTTTAAGAACATCTGGAAGGTTCTGCTGTTGTAAAACAGTTGGCTAAATTATGGTTAAACTAAAAATCCTCAAGGAGATAAAAACATTAAAAGGCTGGCTGCAAATCTGAGCATACAACTCAGATGATGTAAAGAATCTAAAAAATTTTCTTGTGAAAGTCTCTCAAAATCTCTTTACTAGACTGTACCATAGCCTAAAAATGGCTTACAGGCAGAGCTACAATGGGGATCGTTTAAATTAAAAGGATCACAGTTTGAGATCTGCACATTCTGCTTTCCAAGAAACTTCACACAGATCCTAATCTCTCTGAAGAAAGACAGCCATTGCAATGTGTCTGAGTATTGACCTAGCCAATGAGATCTTCAAAAACAGCTTGTGCATTGCCAAGATCTTCAAGTGATTCAGTAGGCCAAAGCCTTCCAAATAAGTCAGTACTAGCTCACTGGAGCTGTTTTCAGCGAGTAGGAGACGGGAGATGCTGTCAGAGTACTCATCAAGAGGCTAGACCTCAGGGGCATCATCAAACACAGACCATTCAGTCCAATCCTACAAATGCATGGATTGGGCAAGTGGGTGTTGACAGTGTTTAATACTCCAAGGCACTTTCTGCCAAGATGGGCCATTAGATCTGATGACCCAGTCAAATTCCATCTCTGCTACTTTTCTTCAGAATCCCAGAGTTCAACTAACCATTTCAAATGGCTGCAGCCTTCTCTCCCAGTTCCTAACTTTGGTGCTAGTCCACACTTGACCATTAGACCAAAGCAGTGTCTCTCAAGAGCATGAAAGAGCCACATCAGACAGATGTAGTTACACTGACCTAGCCATCAGAGTAGACAACACTAAGGCAATACAAGAATTCTTCCATCAATTTATCTACTGTCTCTTGCAGAGGTAGATTACCTACAGCAATGGGAGAACCTCTCCCATTGCTTTATTAAGTGCCTGAATGGAATCACTACAGTAGCACAGCTATAGCAATGGAAGCGTAGACATGACCTGTTTAGTTCTACCCTGCGACAACAGATACTCTGCTAGATTTTAGAGGTGGCTAAAGTCATCTTTAAATAAAGGATTATACTTCCAGTCCTGTGAGGATTGAGCCCTCTGACACTAACACACACACACACACACACACACACACACACTAGACAAAGCACACAGCACTTCAGGAGTTGCTTCTTCTGTCAGGGTCTAGGCCCTATGACATCCATTGCTCAGAAAACATGGTCAACCTGATGAAAATTTCCAGAGGCATAGCCGTGTTAAGTTGCGTACAGCAAAAATAACTAGAGTCTGTACACATGCCACAGAACTAACAGATCTCTTCTGACGTAAGCTTTTGTGGGTTCCAACCCACTTCATCAGATGTGGCCTGGTTTATAAGCTGACCACTAGAGTTTACTTTTGTACTTAAAGCCTCCCCCTAAGCTAGAAAGTTATTTTCATTTGTTTGGAAATTTTCCTGGCCTAGTTCATTAGATTCCAAAGGGATTCAAGAAACAATCCATTTCTCTTACTATATCTTGTCTAAGGATGGGTCAACTACACTTTGACCTTCACCTATTTTACCTGCTGGAATACATATGGCAGTCTCACTAGTTTTCATAATTTCTTTTGCCTCCTTTTCCTACTTTATTGCCAAAGTCAATTCATTTCAGAACTGTAGCAGCTTTCTGCCTATGGTAAAAATAGAAAGTCAGGCTTAGCAGAAAAGGTGGCTGCCACCAAAATAGCACTACCCTGAGAGTTCACCAGCTATAGTCACGCAGATCTGCGGAACACTGCAAGAAACACTCACCACCTTCTTACCACTCAAGTCCAAACTCGGAAGTACTCAGATACATAATGTCTAACAATGTTTTCCGTGACTGTTCCATAGCCTTCAGTGTGTTGCTTTTCTATTACATAAACTCTCTTCTTGGATCCAAGATGGAAGAAAATTTCAGCCATATTTGAGGTCTTGGATACAGGGAAATTAACTCACATCTTCCATCATGACTAAGTCTGGATAACACTTATTTTTGAAAGATGACAAGTTCCAAAATGGGTTGCTATGTCAGTCTAGTTTGGCAAAAAAAACCAAACAAACAAGGAGTCTGGTGGCACTTTTAAAGACTAAGAAAATTATTTATCTCACAAGCTTTAGTGGGAGAAATATACCACTTCAAGCATGTCTATTCTGTCAAGGAAGCCATCTTCACAACCAAATATGCATCTAGGACCAACTCCAGCTGTGCCACTGACTTTCTGTAGGACCTTGGACAAGCCACTTCATCTGTTTCAGGCTCCCCATCTGAAAGGAAGGTATCCCTATAATAGAGATAACAGAGTTTGTTTGTAAAATGCTGTTAGGTCAGAATGAAAGGCCCTATCTGTGCAGAGTGTAAACTGAAATATAGCTTGAGTTGAGACTGGCTACAGGACTCCAGACCAGCAGGGAAAGTTGTGTGGTTTCTAAATGCATTAGTATCCTGCTCACTAATGAAGAGCATCTTCATACTTCATCAGAGACTCTGCTGCCACCTTCTGAAATAATGGTTACTGCAGGTGTCGATAATCAAAATGCTTGGCTCAAAATAGCTAGTTTCCCCAGTTATGGCATCACAAGATGAGGTGTCCTTCCCCCCTCCCCCTCTGCTGCCCAGTTAGATGGCTGATAGGAGCCTTAATACCAGCATATATGCTGCTCAGAGGAATGGCAAAGAGACAAGGCTGGTGAGGTTATGCCTTTTACTGGACCAACTCCTGGTGGTGTGAGACAGGCATTTCCGCTCACAGACTGCCTCTTTGGAAACTTATTCAGCATGTCATAGCAAAACAGAAGTACAGTTTGGTCTGGTCTTTCACAGTCCCATCCCAAACACTGGCTTAATTTGACAGCATTAACAGGCAAGACTTTCAGCCCCCAAGTTAGCAGTAAATTAAGTTTGCTTGAACTAGCCACTTAAATAACCTTTGTGTGGGATTACACCTGTAGTTTTGGTTTTCACAAAGTAGAGGGAGTTGAATTACTAATCTTGTACTACATTCCTCATTTAAACAGTTACAGTAACAGGTTACAAAACAGTACAGTGGATACACCATGGAGATACCATTTTAAGACCCACTGGCATTAACTGGCTGCCCTGTTGGCAGTTTTGGCAAAAGCTGCATTATATTCTGACCTATTGCGTACTTGAGCTTTAAGGATTGCCATCCCAGGGCTGTCAAATTGGCCCCTTTTACCACTTCTATTGCCCAGCAAAGAAAGAAAAGTCTTTTCTGAAACTGAACAGCAAGTCTGAGTCTAAAGCTCATTCAGAAAGACCAATAAAATAAGGAAGTCATAAATAAATCTAATGCTGCATTATACATAAGACCTTCTAGTACTGTTACACAGACAAGCTCCGTAAGCACTCATGGTTCCATTAAAGTTTTGACTGGATGTTTATAGTAAGCAGGTCTGACTACCTGTACCATTTTCTGTAACTCTCACACGCAGACCAGCAAGAAGTTTCCAGCTCTTTCATGAAACTCAATTAGGAAAGTTATTAGCCGCAAGTATCAACTAGCACCAGCCTCTTGAGAAGCATCAGGCTCAAGAATATGAAGTACTTCAAAGGAAGAAAAAAAGCCACCATTAAAAAGTTGCACATTCACGCAGCATTTGAGGTATATATAAGGTATTATAATCTAACAAATAAGAGCCCCATGCTTGCCTTTGCCATCACAGCGTTTCATTTCCAGACATAACAGCTCTTAGCTGTGATTTTGCCATGAATCCACTTAATGTCTTATACAAGACCCATCCAAGTCCCGTAAGAATGGCCAAACTTGGTCAGCATAATGGCCCATCTAGCCCAGTATCATGTCTTCTGACAGAGGGCAATGGGAGGTGCTTCAGAGGGAAAGCGATCCATCCCATTGCCCATTCCTAGCCTGGGGCAAATAACCATTTGTGCCTATCTTAGCCACTGATGGACCTATCCTCCATGAACTTATCTGATTTTTTTTTGAAATACCATTAAAGTCGTGGCCTTCACATCATCCCCTGGCAAGGAGTTCCACAAGCTGGCACATGTTCTGTGAAGAACTACTTCCTTTTGTTCATTTTAAACCTGATGCCTATTCATTTCATTTGGGTGATCCTCTAGTTCTTATGTTATGAGGAAAAAAGACCCCAAAACAAGAACACACTTAATTCACTTTCTCCAGCCCAGTCATGATTCAATAGATCTCCATCATATCCACCCCACTTAGTTATCTGTTTTCAAAGAACAGACATCTTAATTTTTAATCTCACTTCATACAGCTTTTCCATATCCCTAGTAATTTTGTTTTCCCTTTATTGTACCTTTTCCATTTCCAGTATAAGAACTTTGAGACAGAGCAATCAGTTCTGCATGCAGGATTCAAAATGTGGGCATAATGTGAATTCATTTAAAAACAAAAGAAATATTTTCTGTCTTTTCTATTTCTCTCCTAACAATTCCCAACATTCACGTGGGAGGCAGACTCCCACAAGCAAGGATCACATACAGGAAGATTTTTAGCATTTTCCAAGAACAGGGCTCAGGGGATTTAGGTCACTCCTCCTCCTGCCAGCAGATCAGTCACGATGGCACAGACTGAATGCAGCAAGGGAGCAAGATTTACCAAGGCCAGATCAGGCCTGAGAGCAGCCAGGAGATACAAGTGCAGCGAGAGAAACAGGCTCCAGGCTGTAGGAGAGCAAGGACAGGCAGGAGATATGAAGCATCACAGTGAGGGGGTAGAAAGGAAATGCTCACTCCAGAGAAGTCACTAGTCCCTGCTGCAGCAAGGGGAAGGACGGAGCAAGGGCTTAACCCCACGCTGTCAGGCAGGTCAGAGCTTTATCACAGGAGTGTGCAGCTGGCTCTGTGGCCTGCCTCACATAGGTCAGACTGGATGATCTCACTGATCCCTTCAGGGTTTAGGGCAGGGGTCTCAAACACACAGCCTGCAGGCTGCACATGGCCCCTAAAGCTACTTCCTCCAACCTGCAATGACGTTATCATTACCGATATTTGCAATACCTTTGCATGAAAAGGTTTCAGCGGTGCAACCCTTGGACTAACATCCTAGTCCTCATGTGGCCCTTATGGTGATTTGAGTTTAAGAAAAGGGCCAGCACAACCTGATAAGCCAGGTAAACGTTGCAGGGGGGCGCCGGCGTTTGAGGGGCACCAGAAGGGGACAGCGCCATTGCACTCCCCTGATGACACGACTCATCTGCGGCGGGGGTGCTCTGCTGCAGGGGAGGGGGGCCACAAACCCAAGTACCATTCCTGTTTGAGACCCCTGCCTTTGAGTCTGTAAGAGAGAAGGGCCAGCAGGCAGCATCAGGGGACCCGAAACAGAAAAGGGAGGCATGAGAGCAGGCTGGCAGCATCCGGGCTGGGGAAAGGGGACAATGCAGCAGCCCTGGGTGGTGCAAGAAGGGAGCAGTGCCAGGACTGGGGAGAAGGGGGGGCACAGCAGCAGCCCCCAGGGGAAGGGGCAATGCCCAGGGTGGGGAAAGAGGGGGTCACCAGTTTTGAGAATGGGAGCAAGGCCAGGGCTGGGGACACCAGGCACCCCCAGCAGTGTCAGGGAGATCACAGCCCAACGGGGTGGGGGGGCACAGCAGCCCGGGAGGGGGGTGCCAGGGGTGGGGGAGGGGAAAGCACAGCAGCCCGGGGGGGG
>ML681964.1:76922148-76950556 GCA_007922195.1 Podocnemis expansa
AGCAGATGTCGGGCAAAAGGAGACGTTTTACAAATACATGACTTAGTCTGGCTTTTTGTTTACGGGGGTTAAACTATGCTCGAATGCCCTGGAACACCCTATTTTTAGGGGGAAGCTTTCAAGGGCCCCCTAAAAACAGAAGAATATTACGTTAATGCTGCATTTTCTCCGTGTGTCCTGCAATGTTCTCCTTTCCTTGCTTCGGTGTCTGGTGACCCTACCCAAAACACCCTATTTTTAGGGGAAGCATTCCAGGGCCCCCTAAAAACAAGAATGTCACATGAATACTACTTTTGCTCCACGTGTCCTCCAATGTCCTCCTTTACAGGCTTTGGTATCTGGTAACCTGAGGCAAGAGAGCAACAGCAAGTGCTTCATGGGCAGCCATAAAAAAACCAAGGAGTCATGTGGCGCTTAAAGACTAACAGATTTATTTTTCGCATGAGCTTTCGTGGGAGAAAATCTCACTTCATCAGATGCTTTGAAGATCTAGTTCAGCAAAATAAACCAGGAGTCCTGGCCTTTCTAAAGACTAACACGTTTGTTTATTGCACAAGCTTTCATCGGGGGTGGGAACCACAGCTTTCTGCTGGGTGCAGCTGCCTTATGCCCGACACAGAAAACTAACCCAGCACATCCATCCCCACCCTAGGATCACTGCTCCCTAGAGATGACCCCGTGTCTGAGCCCCCGACCCATGGGCTTCTACAGGGGCTTCCCTTCCTCACTCCACAGCTCACTTTTCTAATCCATGAGCCCTTGCTGGCTTTTATCATCTCCTGCTCTCTAGAGCTGATCAGTCTTAGCTGAGAGGCAGTTTATCCCTCACAGATGAGCCTGGGCCTAGCTCCTTCTACAGGGCCAGCCCACTCCTGAGTAATCACAGAATCCTAGGGTTGGAAGGGACCTCATAGGTCATCTAGTCCAACCCCCTGCCAGAGGCAGGACCATTCCCACTAAACCATCCCAGTCATGGTTTTGTCCAGCCGGGCCTTAAACACCTCCAAAGATGGAGACTCCACCACCTCCCTCGGCAGCTCATTCCAAGGCTTCACCACTCGCCTAGTAAAAAAGTTTTTTCTAATATCCAGCCTCGACCTCCCTAACCGCAACTTGAGACCATTGCTCCTCGTTCTGTCCTCTGTTATTACCGAGAACAGTCGAGCTCCATCTTCCTTAGAGCATCCCTTCAAGTAGTTGAAGGTTGCTATCAAATCCCCCCTCCATCTTCTCTTCTGCAGACTAAATAAGCCTAATGCTTTCAGTCTTTCCTCATAGGGCTTGTGCTCCAGCCCTTTAAATCATTTTGGTTGCCCTCCTCTGAACTCTCTCTAGCATGTCCCTGTCCTTTTTGTAGTGGGGAGCCCAAAACTGAACACAGTATTCTAGATGTGGCCTCACCAGTGCAGAATAGAGGGGAATGATCACATCCCTTGATCTGCTGGTAATACTTCTTTTGATGCAGCCCAGTATGCCATTGGCCTTTTTGGCAGCAAGAGCACACTGCTGACTCATATCTAGCTTCCCATCCACCATGACCCCCAGGGCCTTTTCTACACTGCTGCTACTCAGCTGAATGTTTCCCAGCCTGTAGCGGTGCATGGGGTTTTTTCATCCCACATGCAGGATTTTACACTTGTCCTTATTGAAGCTCATAAGATTCCTGTTGGCCCACTGTTCCAATTTATCTAGGTCTCCCTGAATCCTGTCCTTGCCCTCCAACGTGTCTACTGGTCCCCCCAGCTTGGTGTCATCTGCAAACTTACTGAGAATGCAGTCTATTCCATCATCCAGATCATTGATGAAAATGTTGAACAGAACCGGCCCCAGGACCGACCCCTGGGGCACCCCACTCGTGACTGGTTGCCAGCTAGACATGGAACCATTGATTCCTACACGCTGAAACTGTTGATCTAGCCAGTTTTCTATCCACCTTACAGTCCACGCATCTAACCCATACTTCCTTAATTTGCCAGTGAGAATGCTGTGGGAAACTGTATCAAAAGCCTTGCTAAAATCAAGGTATATCACATCAACGGTTCTTCCTGCATCCAGAAAACCAGTCATCTGATCATAGAAGGAAATGAGATTGGTCAGGCATGATTTACCCTTGGTAAATCCATGCTGACTGTTCCTGATCACTTTATTTTCCTCTAAGTGTTTTAAGATGGATTCTTTGAGAATCTGCTCCATAATTTTTCCAGGAATTGAGGTGAGGCTGACTGGTCTATAGTTCCCCGGATCCTCCTTTTTCCCTGTCTTGAAAATAGGCACTACATTTGCTTTTTTCCAATCAGTGTGCAGGAGCACCACTCTTTGCCTTTGGGAAATGTGATAGTTTGCAGGGCCCAGCAATTCTCCAAGTCAACAATTTTATTATCACACATCTCGCAAGATTGTGGGAGAATTTCAGCTTTTGTTTTCAAAAGTCTAGCACTGTGCTTTCCAACCTGTGGTCCATGGATCACCAGTGCAGTGGACCAAGAGGGTACTTCAGGTGGTCCGTGGCAGAGAGGTGAGAGAGAATTTCTGCAGGTAAGTGCACTGTGACGAGTGCAATATGTTTGTGAGTGAGCATAATATGTTGTTAGACATAGTTGCATGTTAATACCCCTTGATATGTGAGTTTGACTCCTATCAGCTAGCTTGGTGGTCTGCAAAGCTTTTGATAGTGCTGTAGTCAGTGGCCCACATAAAGGAAAAGGTTGGGAACCACTAGCAGATGAAGTTTATAGATAAAACCTTGGCGTGAATGCTGAAAGCTCAAAAAAAAAAAAAAAAGCCCACCAAAGACACTTAATCAATTTTAAAACAGTGATTTTTTTTTTAAGGTCATGATTTGTGAACCCATCTCATTACTTTTTCAGAGGCATAGCCATGTTACTGTTAGTCTAGTTCAGCAAAACAAACAAGGAGTCCTGTGACACTTAACAAATTTATTTATCACATGAGCTTTCGTGGGAGAAAATCCCACTTCGTCAGATGAGAATCAGACAAAGTGGGATTTTCTCCCACGAAAGCTCACACAATAAATAAATTTGCTAATTTTAAGTGCCACAGGACCCCTTGTTTTTTTTCTCATTATTTTTGTTCATGTAGGTTTGGCAATATTGTATAAGGCAGTGGATCTCTACTTTCTGCAGCTTGTGACACACTTGGCATTTGCAAGCCTACAAGACACATCTGCCCACCCACCTCAGGCCAATTCCAGCCATTTCCCCTGTTCTCTACGATACACCACTGTGTGGCAATACAGTAATGTGTCCTGACACAGTGTTTGAGAATCACAGGTGTAAGAGAAAAAAGCCAATAGAATCTGATTGCTATCCTAGGTGCTTACACAACAGTTATTCAGTAGTGGACCACTAGGTGGCACTTGGAATGATACAAAGTTTATTAAAAAGAAAAATGATTAGTTAATTAAACAAGCATGCAATTACCACACAGTACCATGTTTATACTTGCACTTGTAAATTAAATGGTGTGTCAAAGGGTGGTCAGCCTGCTGTCAATAGAGTGACAGATAGCAGTACAATCCAGGAACCTAATGGTTTTCTTTGGATGTTCATTGGCGTTTTGCTGCAATTTAACAAAACTACTCCTTTTACACTCTATTATAACACTAATGCACATTAAACTCCCTTTTATCAAAATTATATTTCCACTGTCTGCCCTTTGGCTCTTTACATTGCATGTTATTTAAATGAACATCTGCTCCAATGTACTTCCCATACTATCAATGTAGATAATATTTTAATACAATGTTCACAGTTCTCAAAAACACTCATTAAAACCTTGTTAAATCAGTTATAGTCAAAACAAAATAGTAACATAACTCTGGGTCCTAGTCTTGCTAACTTTAACTTTCCCGTAACACTCTGACTCCGCTTTAGCTTTAGCTTTTCTCACACTAGCAACTTCAATTTCCCATACCCCTCTACACCTGGGATAACTTAGGTCCAAACTCAACTTTACCTTACTTCTTAAACCAGCTCATCCTGTAGGTTTTGACCATGAGTTTCTAAAAGTTATGCAGCTGCCTAACTTAACTAGGGTATCTGATTGCACAGTAACCAACCCGGGGTTATAACCAAGGAGTAGCAGCAGGCTCTCTATAATGTGTGGAGTGTATGATCATGTGGTTGATTATACTGACTGTCCTTTTCTATAGAGAAAACTTGCCCAGATTCCAGCTGCAAGGAGCCTGCTACCAATGTAGCCAAACCAATGCAAATACCCTACGATAGACAAGGCAAATGGCAATTTGCACCACGTCAGTGTGAAATTGGGATACGCTGCTATGGAACAAATCACCAGTCTACACTACACTATACAAATTGCCAGTCTACACTAGGGCTTGCACTGGCTGATCATCAGGTGCTGGGATAATTTCTCACTGGAGATGCAGACATGTTTACATAGACAGAGAAACTCTTTCCTTTTTTCCTTCATTTTAAGGCAGTTTTGAAAGGATGACATTTCTAGGGCAAAGGATTTTGCACAATAATTCTGTGAGGTATTTAAAATACCACTTGACGTGTTTTAAAACTCTCCCTCATTCAGACTGTCAGATCCTGATCTCCCCACATAGCTGTATGTGTGTGCGTGGAAGGATACACATCCATCCGCACTCATGCTACGTGTTCACACAGGGGTGCTCCATGCATGTGTACACACATGCATATCTAAAGATGTGCACGGACACTACGAAACACTTATGTATGAGCCACGTCTGTGTGTGTGGGCATGGCTCGATTAAGCAGCCCCAGGGCCCCGAGCTGCCTACCACTGTGCCCCACTCCCTGAGCCTGGAGCCCCACTGTTGGGACCAGTGCTTGGGACCCCATCACCCCACAACGGTGACCTACAGGCAGACTGGTGCTGGGGGGATGGTACCCTGGGGCTAGAGTGTGGTTCAGGGCTGGGGCCAATAGCTGCATGGTGCAGCCACCAATGCAGCCCTGCAGGGCCATGGGTTTTGGAAGGTCATGTCGGAGGCCGCACTGCCTGCCAGCCAGCCCTGCTTCCAGAGCAGAGCAAACATGTGCCAGTCCAGGGGTGAGGTGGGAGCGCCCAGAGTCTGACCTCTGGCCCCAGTGTCCCCAGCACCATCAGGACAGGGCCCCTCCCAGTGCCCCCCCCAAAGCAAGCCTTGCCGGTGCTGTGTTGGGCAGGCAGCGTGAGCCAGGTCTTGCAAAGCCACACTGGCCGAGGCCCACAGCTTCACTCCTCTAGCCCCTGCATTAATCTGGCCTGTATACGTACAAGCACACCTCGTCTGAATTTGCATGGAGCACATGAGCTGAAGTTGCAGAAATTGCAGATGCATTCATACCCACATTGAGCATTTCATGCGGCATTGTAGCCACATCAATCTCCAGATATTAGCGAGTTACGGTGAGCTAGGTAAGCTAACATCTTTCTGCGGACTAACGCTTGTCTGTGCGGGAGGCTGGCTTTGAGCTCACGCGGTTCTGCAGAGGTAGCAGCATTGGGCGACCACGTTAGCAGGATAAATGTGCACACTGGGCGATTAGCCAACACAGGTGCATGCCTGGACTGCGATGCTGGTGCAGTGGTTTTGTGGCATGCACCTGTAGTTCTGGACGGCCACTTGGCACCAATGTCCCCCTTTCAAAGGGAAAGGCTGCACCCAATTAATAAATAACTTTCAGGGCCCTTGGATCAAGCCCCGCCCCGGCCCTATGTAGGGCACCCTACTCCTGCAGTGCCTCCCCCGGCCGCTAGGTGGCACCATTGCTCGTAAAGGCAGGGAGGGGGCGGAGCTGGCGGGATGCGCATGCGCCGTAGATCGCCCACGCTCCCCGTCCCATCAGTCGCGTCTCAGACAGCCAACGCGCAGGCGCAGAGATGGCGGCAGTTGGCGGGCGGAGGCGTTCGCTGGTGAGTGTTTTTCTTTTTTCGATCCGTCTCCATCCGGGTCCTGGGCCGGCCTGGCAGCGCCGCGCGGGCGCACGCTGGGGCCGCCCACTGTGTGTGGCTGGCGGGGGGGCGCGGGGGTCGTGTCCGAGGTGTATCCCCACGTGGAAATGAGAAGAGACTCGGGTCCCCCCCCCCAGCCGCAGGGGGACTACAGGGCCCAGGAGGCCGCGCGCCTTAGTGTGGTTGGTGGCTGCTGCGGTGGGGGAGCGGTGCATGCCGGGAGTTGTAGTCTCTTGGCTGCACGTGGGCTGCCCACCACAGTGGGCATGGTAGGGCAGCGCGCCCTTCTCCCTGGCCTTTGACTCCAGATGGGCTGCACGCCCCCCTCTTTGCAGTTGCAGGCCCAAGGGGTTTTCTCAGTCCAAAGGCTTGTTCCAGCCTCCAGCGGAGGCCCAGATGGGATGAGGGGTGAGCCTGGCGCTCCGGTGGAGAACCAGAGGGGCTGGGTAATTCAAGGGACAGAAGTAGATCCTAGCAGGGGGGTCGGGTCATTGCACTCTCTGCACCCTGGATCTGCAGCTCTGGATGTGGATTCATGTGTGCCTCATTCAGAGAGTGCCACAAAACTAACCGCTCTTGGGGGTCAGCCAGGGTTGCCCTGATTTCCTCTTCTCCTGTGGGATAGTGTGGCTCCCTTCCAGGCGGCTGGCTTGCCTGCTGTAGAAGTGAGCGAGGCGTGTGTCTTCTAAAGTATTTGGGGATAACAAGATATAAAAATACCTTGGAATCAACTAGCCTGCCTGTTTGTTAGATTCTCTTCTTTCTTCTGCTAAACAACCCCATTTTGGGTGGTTTTTTTTCTTCCCCCTCAGTGTCCTGCCTCTAGAAATGATTTCCTATCTGTGGTTCGAGCAACTGGGCCAGCACTTGGCTGCTGAGCAATAAAGGTAAAGCTTTCTGAATCGCAGCGAAGAAATTAAACCTCCTGTAGCGGTCTTTCCCAGTTCCTATGACAAGCAAGCCTTCCAGCATGGCTGGGTCTGTGGTGACCCTGTTCATTCCTGTAGCGCTTGCGAGAGCAGCCCTGAGATGGTTTGAGACTTCACTCTGCTCATTTTGAGAGTGAGGTTACAGAAATTTCAGACAGGCCGAACCAGGAGGCCAAAGCACATCTAAGCAGACACAGAGACTAAAACGTGTATGGCGCTGGCCCTTAGCCGCCTGGTGTATGCCCTGCCCGTTAATGATCTATGAGCACAGACAGTGAAAAGCAGTGAGGCATGAACTGTGTTCCCTAGGACAGTGGTTCTCAGCCTTTTGCAGGTTGCAACACACTTGGCAGCATATCGGGACCCTACAGGACACACCAGTCCACATCCCTCAGGCTGAATCCAGCCATCTCCCAGCTCTCCATGACGCCGCTGTGTGGCGACGCAGTAGTGTAACCTGACACAGTGCTTGAGAACCACTGCCCTAGCAGAACAGGTTCTAAGCCCTTCTTTAGTCTCACATCCTCATTTCATTCTGGATTACAGTGTTAAGATTTGCAGGACAGACCTTGCACCTGTTACATTTTGCTCCACATTCATGTGTGATAAATTTCCATTTCTAAAGCTGCATTTCCTGTGTTACAATATCTTGTCTTCCTGTCTGCAGTTTGTGGCTTCCCTGTCTCTTCGCACTGAGCAGATGGAATGGTCCGAGCTATGGAAAGCAGAGTTGGTAGGTATGTTAAACACCAGAATAAGCCTGGCCTGAAATGTCTGTTGTTCTTCTCCCCATTGCAGACACAGCTGAGGGAAACTAGGGGGTCCTGACACCCACATTTAAAAAAAAAAAAAATGCTTGCAGCTTGGTCAGCAGAGATGCAGCCACCCAGGGACACTTTTCTACTCTCCTGAGCCAAACAGTGCCGTGAATTTTGATTCCTGCCAGAAAACAGGGCAAGGCCATGCAAGGGGTAGGCCTAAAATTAAGCCATTGTGCTTGTTCTAGGTATTTCTGTTCAACATGTTGTCTTTGGCCATGCTGCCCCACTCTGATCTCTGCATCTTACAGGCGTGACTGTGTTGGTCTGTCGTTGGAGGGAGTTGTCCTAAAGTAACTCCAGAAAGATGTGAACTCAGTTGGAACTTCTGCATTATTTTCAACCAATGTCCTATAATGGTGCTGTATGGCATATGAAATTTGGATCTGAGACTTTGACCACATGTTTTTAATGTATTTATTGTATTATGTATAATGTAATATTTATAACTGGTCCCATTGTGGCACTCCTCTCAGGAATACACGTTAACCCCACTATGCTGGATAAATCCACCTTAGAGAGTTCTGGGAAGGCACGATGTAACTTTGCCTCTAGTTTGATTGAAGTTTTTCTTCCCCCAAACTGTTGTATTGCGGATGCAAATTAGGTGGTGCCTATCAGTGCTGCGGGTGGCCCCCATATAAAATTCACACCCATGGTTGAAGCTCTGGGGATAAAGCATCAAAAGACTGTTGATCAATAGAGCCTTAGTTATGCATGCACTGAGCTATGATGGTATCCGTATGAATAAATACACCCGTGTGTGAGTGTGTCTGGCTAGCTGACGCCACTTGCCACAGCAGCTGTTTCTATTGTTAAAATGTGCTGTTTTCTTTGAATAAGGAAGACTATTGTGTGTTTAACAGTCCAAGTTCTTTCCTGCAAGCCTTCCAGCATGGCTGGGTCTGCCTCATGACCCTGTTCATTCCTCTAGCGCTTGCAAGAGCAGCCCTGAGATGGTTTGAGACCTTGCTCTGCTCACACTTTGGAGTGAGGTTATAGAAATTTCAGACACTCCCAGGCCAGTGCGGAGGAGTATGGAGATCCCAAAGCAAAGGGTGGGGAGATGAGTCAGGCTATGGAGCAATGGCTCTGGGATGGTGGCTCCCAGTGACGGAGCCTCAAACTCTGTTTCTCAAACTTGGCCATCCTCAGATTTTTTGGGAGCCATGAGTGCTTCCAGAGTGCCCCAATAATTGTTCAGATATTAAGTATTAAAGTTGCCTTGTAAAGACCATAGTTGGATGTTCATGCTCTTCTAAATATTATGATATAGTGCAGGCAGAGCTGAGCTACATAGGAATGTTTTTCTTTCAAGTCATAAAGCATGTTCATTGGCCAGTTGCTATGTTGCACTTCGCACTAGTGTTGCTGCAAAACCACTGCATGGTGCTAGGTAAATAGAGACTGGGGCAGAAGGTGAAAGAGTTAAAAACATGAATGGATATTGGAAGGTTTTCAGAAAAATCAGTGCCTGAGAATGATCCTGAATGTGATATGGAGAAAGTCCTGTAGAAGCCAGCTGCTACTAAGAGAAGCAGAAAATGGAAGAAAAATGAAACTTACTTGTGTTTCAGAAACCTTCAGTGTTTGAACAAATAGCAGTGTGGGGTCTTTGTAAGAAGGAAGCGCCTGGGATAAAAATTTATGCAGTGCAACAGTGCAGTTCATGCAGGAGTAGTTGAACAGAATTACCTCGATGAGTTTGAGGCACAAGCTGTTAAATGATGCAAAAACGAAGTGTGAAAGACAGCAGCAATGGCTCAGAAATTTGTGAATAAAGCAGATTGGATATGGTGGCTACTTTTCAAGTTGCGCTGCTTTTGGGGAAAGCAAGGAAGCCATTCGGCGATGGAGAACTCACGAAGGAAATCGTTCTGGCCACACAACCAGAAAACATGCACTTCTCAAGTGAATCAATGGTACAGAGGTGCAGAAGAGATCAGGTGAATTTTCTAGAAAATGAAATAGCTGAAAAAGTTGTGGTAAGCCCTTTCTACAGGCTGGGCTTGGATAAGAGCCTCAGTGTCATGAGTTTGAAAGGGGTAGCTGTAGTAGTCTAGTTCAGTAAAACAAATGAGGAGTCCTGTGTTACTTTAGGACTAACAAATTTATTAAATAGATTATTTAAATTAATTTGTTAGTCTTGAAGTGCCACAGGACTACTTGCTTGTTTTGGTGTTATGAAGAATCCCACAGTAATTATAATACTTGGGTTTTTGACTGATAAGGTGCTTTAGGTCAGATGAGCCTCAAATAAACCAACGGGCAAATACATCTTCCAGTCCATTCAGGCAAGAGTGCAGGAATGCCACATTACCTTTGACACCTGATGAGGCAGCGGCTGTGCAAGATGCACAGAGATAGGTGCTGAGCCACTTCCAAGAAAGCTGCACCCAGAAACTTATTTTGTTCCACCGCTTTGCCCACCAAGAAACACTTGCCAGCAAGGCTTCAATGAAAAGTCTGGATGAGACTGAATCTGTAGTGTTTAAAAAAAAAAAAAAAAAAGCAAGCCTCTGCTGTCAACAACAGTGATGTCAACAAAGAGAGACTGGCAGCACTGTACAGAGCAGGCTGCATGCCACACCCGGGCCTGCTGAGTCACAACACAGTCACTAGTGTAGTTTTAATGACTGCACAGAGGCAGTCTGAGCTCTGGGAAGAACTCCCTGAGATTTTGAACAGTTTTGCCAAAACCTACACGATCCAGAAGTATATGTTGGTTTGCTCTTTTTGAAAGAGATTTTACCAAAGCTCATGTCCTTGAGCCTGGAGCTTCAGAAACTTCAGCTGATGATATTGCAGCAATGGAGTAATTCATACAGCTGCAGTGACAATCCTTGGCATCCATTAGCTGCAAGAAGAAGGGGACTTCCGTTTTTTATGGGCTTAGTTTCTTAACCATCAGGATTAGAATGTGCACTGAAAGGTCAGCTTCGCTGTACCTGAATCCTTTTGGAGGATCTTGAAAATCATTTCAGTGACAGAAACTTCTTCCTCAGTGTGTCTTTGAGACTGATCCAGTCAGCATTTCTGGTTCAGGATTTTTGCCTGTGAACTAACTGCCTTGAGTAACAGCTTCCTTTGACTCTTTGGGTTTCAGCAGTCTCCAGTACCTCATGCTGCAAATGTGCAAGAATGAAAACATGCTTCCGTCAGCCCAGTGTTACAGTGGAGGAGTTCTGGAATTATCTGCAGCCGTTTGAGGACACCTGCAAGTGGCTAGCTGAGGTTGCCTTTTTTTTTTCCCTTGTCCCTCTTTTCTACTGCCAGGTTGTGTGAGGAGGCATTCAACGCACTGCATTTTCTCAGGAACGCATGTTAAAATCACCTCACTGTTCCTAACCTAGGAACTTCCCTTCTAGTTTCCCAGGAGACCCGTGAGCCTGCAGACTTTCCATTCAAACAGCTCCTGAACTTTTGCAGGTAGTTTCATCCCTGCAGGGGAAGTGTTAGTGAAATTCAAGTTTGGGATTTTATGGCAGTCTATTAATAAAGTCCAGTGTAACAGACTGTTTATTACAGCTATACTACTATTACTGGATTGATTTTATTTTTTTTTCCCCTTGAAAGAAGTTATGGGTATTTGCAGATGTCCTTTTGTTGTTTGGACTTCTTTATGTAAAAGCAGTTTTAAATTTAGTTCAGAATTGTTGCACAGACCTCCACATCTTACCAAAAAACAGAACACACACAAAGCTCCTTATTTGGGTGTCTGTGTTTAGCCCCAGTGAAGGATGGAGACAGTTGTGAATTTTATTGTTGAGTCTGGAAAGGAGCTCAACAAGCGACATAAATAAACAACAGTAATTTGGGTGCTTGTGTGGGCACATTTGTTTTTCCTAAAATTAATTGTTTTAGGAAAAGTTGTCAGAGCAATGGTTGGTGACTGCACTGTGAGGCCACCAGAACATTTATTGTGAGAACCCTGCTCTAAAAAGACGATGGGGCAGCTTAGAGCTGGCAAAGACTGGTTGGGCCCCAGGTTATAAGTTAGATGGGCTGTACAGAGAAATTGTTCCCTCCCATTCAAATATTTAGGCTCCTTTTCCCCCCCCCCCTTGGGGGAGGTTGTTCAGTGGGTCAGTTGTCAGGAAGCCTGGGCTAGCGGTAAGTCAGCAGTGGCGTGTGGGAAATGTGGTTTTGATCACTCGTATTTTTCCTGAAGTGGGTGAGACTGTGGAGGTTGCACTTCCTCCAACACTGATATAAATTTGGGTTTAAGAGCCAGGAACCCCTGAATTTTAATCCCAGCTGCGTGGGCGACTGTGGGCAGGCATCTTAGTTAATATGCCTCAGTTTGCCCTACTGAAACAGTGGGAATAATGCTCTGTGTGCTGCTCCAGGGAATCGTGTGGATTAGCTGGAGTCATCTATAACTCCTGGTAGATGGAGAGCTCTCTGAGCACCCACCGTTCCCACCTGAGCAGTGTCAAGATGCTGCAGAGGGTCCTGGTCCACAAGGTGTGGTGAGGAGGGTAGATGGCCACCCAGCTGAGGTGGTCCTTTGTCTTTCCTGTTCAGTGAGTTAAGATGGCCGTAATGATGGTGAAAGCCTTAGGTGGTGTCTAACCATTCTGCTCTCCTTTGCAGTCCTGTTGGGACGGCAGCAGCGGCCCTGGCTGGTGAGACACCGGGAGAAGTGACCTTGGCCAGGGGATCCTCTTAAGTGAGGGGTGTCCTGTTGAAAGGACCTGTCTTGGAATCGTAACATCCTCCTCGCCAGTGTTGGAATGGGAACTGGGGACTGCCCCTGACAGGAAGGCCTTCTGCTCTTCTGGGGGGGAATGGCCAGAGTCTGGTTCTTAAAGCCCTTCTCACACAGTGACTGGGGCATGTTTGAAGCTCCTCCTGGTGAGTGTCTGCTGTGGCTACCCAGCTGCGGTAAGACCCCTCTCCCCCTTCAGAGCCTTGTCAGCAATGGGCCCTGGCCTGTCTCTCTCACTCGCTTTGGGAACCTACCATTGGGGTGCTCTGGAAAGAGGCTGGTAGGGCCAGTGTTCCCCAGCATGGCCTCTCGCTTGGTTGGTCAGAGATAGGTAAGGAGTCAGTGTCAGCTGTGGCCTGAGCCTTCCTTATTTGGGAGAGCACCTCGTGATGGGTGCCAGGATGCCAGTGGGGCCTGCCCTGGGTTCTCGGTTTAAAAGTGGGGCAGCACCAGAGCATTTTATGAGGGGCTCCTGGGCTCACATGTGACAGTCCCCCAGTGTGCATGTCTGCCTCCAGGACCTGTTGGAAGGTGCATCCAGTGGAAGTTTAATCTGCCTGGGAAGGTACTGCTGGGGACTGAGTCTAGGGGGCATCTGCTCTGTAGCTTTGTCCTTCAGACTTTATGGCAGGGGCACCTGCAGCCATGCTTGTCTCCTCCCCCCTTAAACCTCAATAAACAAAAATGACACCAAGATATCAGCAGCAGCCTCAGCGGTCTTGATTTCCCAAGTATCCACAGAATAACAGCAAGGCCAGCCAGGCAAACAGCGAGGAGCTTTTTCCTGCTGCGTGTGGCACTGTCTTCAGCGGATGCTCACAGAATGCCATCCCGGGGAGTGGTGGCCAGGAGCCGAGCATCCATAGCCCTATGGGGAGCTGCAGTGCTCGGCCCCCTAGAGTCTTAACCTGTAGGTGGCTTTTTGCTGTGGAAACGCTTCTCTTGCACAGCTGCTGCATTACAGGACAAGGGGATACCGAGGCTTGTCTTCTGGGCTGTGACTGGCCCCAGAATTCAGCCCAAGGATGAGAGGAATAAGCAAGCAGCTTGTTTGGTGTACAGCTCTTTCCTGTATGTGTGCGCCTTGTAAGGTAGCAGTGGCCCCTGGCCGCATTGACCTGCCCACCCGCTGGTTGGTTATGTGCCTGTGCTGACTCAGCAGGTGTCTCCAGTATCTGCTTGGACCCAGGTTTAAATCTCAAGAGGGGAGCTTCAGCCTTACTCGACTTGTTCTGGGGTGCTCTGAGTTCCCTGAATGGGCTCCTGCGCAGGGAATGTGCCACTACATCTTCCCCGCTGCTCTGTTAACATCCTGGGCTAATGCACGCCTAGTTTACCAGCTCTCCACAAAAACACTTTCCTTATTGCAGCCGTGACAGCGGCTTCCTGCCCTGCTGAAACCTGTGCAGGAGGGCGGCTGAGTTCCTCTGCAGCTGGCTGCGTGTCAGGCTTATGCGTGGGCCCACGTTTCCTTACATGGGCAAGCAGTGATGCTGCGTGATGAAAGCGCGGCTGCTCCCCAGGTCTGGGTACCTACTTCTGCTCCTGGAGCAAGCAGCAGGGGCTGAGTGCAAGCCTGGTAATAGGGACTTTGCTCTGACGCCAGTCCCAGCCCTCCTTGGGGCAGGGCAGCTGTCCGGGGGGGGGAGTGGGGAAGGATGAAGTAATGTGGGCCTAAGCCCCTGCCCTGCTCTTGTGCTGAGAGAGCATCTCAGATCCCAGGTGGGAAAAGGCCAGATCAGGATTCAGAGCTGCCCAGTCTGGGCCTGCCCTCCCTCTTCCCCCCATGGTGGTGCCCTACCTCGGCCCAGAGGGGCAAGGTGATGGGCTCTGGGTGGGCCCAAGGGCTGGTGTTGGGGGGTCAGGGAGCCTTTTGGGGAGTGCTGGAGTAAGGGGCCTCGGGGCCCAGGCAGCCCACCCCTGGAGGCTTTCCTCTGACCCGATCTGCCTGGGGGATGGGGGCAGCTGGTACGTAGGGTGGACTCCGGGGCTCTGGGCATTGCAAGGCCACACCGCTCACTAGCTGGGCCCACCCTGCCCCTGGGGGTGAAGCGGCTGGCCCAGGGATGGGATGCGAGCATGACAGCTGGCCCTAGACCCCCTGCCCTGCTCTGGACGGGGGCCCTGCCAGCCATGCTGTGTGGGGATGAGTGGGGCAAGTGGAGGGAGGACCAGATCTCACAGGGGCCTTAGGGGCTGGAGCCTGGGACCCCTCTTTAGGACAGGGCTTCAGTCCCTATAGCCCCTGCCTTCATTCAGACCTGGAGCCAGAAGAGCTATGGGATTATCTTTCTAACCCAGGAGCAGGTAAACTTTCTGGCCTGCGGGCCACATCTGCCTCCCGGTGGGGTAGGGGGGAGCAGCTGCCATGTTCTGGTGGGAAAGGAAAGCCCAGCGGGAGGGTCTGCTGAAAGATGCTTGCAGTTTGCCCACCCCAGTCTAATCCATTCCCTGCTCGCCTGCCGCTCTCTGGAGCGATTTGGAGTCCCCCCCAGCAGAGGGAAGGGAGGGAGGGCAGACGCAAAGAGGAAGTTGCTACCCATGACTTAACCTCAAGCGCTGCTGTCAATAAAGATACGCTGCAGAAGCCTTTGTGGGGTACAGGCTGCAGCTGCAGGAACCTGTAATGGGGCCCCTCAGCCCCAGAGTGGCCCCCTACAGTGATACCGTTGTAGCTTTGCCTCAGTTTCTCCTTCAGTGCAGTGGCCCTTCTGTATATTGAATATAGCCCCTTTGGGCCTCTGATTTGTGGTACAAATGCACCTCTCACCAGCTGCTCCTGCTGGAGGGGGAAATGTTAACTTTAGTTCAGGCTCCCTTAGCCTGGAACCTTTTCATCAATAGCTGGAGAAGGGTCTCGTCTCTTCTCTTGGGTCAAGGTCCCTTCAAGAGGTCGAAGTGCAGCGACCCTTGGGCCAGCCTGTAATTCCTGTGCTGTGGGGCTTTTGCTGCCGCCTGGGGGAGCCCAGGGTCTGTTGAGACTTGGTATTCGCGGCACTACCCTTTTGGTGCTTGTGCCCATCCTCAAAGCATTTTTGTTTGGGTCCTTTTTCTGGTGAGCCCCTGGGGCCTTACTTTCTCTGGAGCTGGGGATTTGCTCCTTGCCCCATGAACCTCTGTTCTCTTAACACCCCCCCACAACCTGTACTAGCTTCCTTTTGATCTTTCTCAGATGCCTCCCAACAACTCAGTGAGTCTTTGATGAACCTGAGGTGACTCCTCTGCCCCCCAGTGGAGTCTCTGGAGTCGTCCGGGCCCCTTCAGCGGGCTAGCTACTCTCTAACAGCCCCGTGTTGCTGGGTTTGAGGGAACTGCTTTTCTCTGGCTGGCCGTGCCCTTGTACTGAAGGCCTGGGTAGGTAGCTTATGCACAGAGCCCACCCTGCCCAAACACTGCTGCTGAGATGCAGGGCTGTCTCTCCATGGGTTCCTTTGACGTGGGTTTTGCAAGTGGGAACAGGTCTTATATGGCTGGATGCATGGTGGGCAAAGCCTCTCTGGATCAGCGGAGTCGGGTGAACGCTGGCTACCGTGCTCCAAGATCTAAGCAGCGATGTCCTTGTCGGCTGATGCTCAGCTCTGTCATCCCCATGAGCGTGCCTCAGCTTTCGTGACCTGCTGTGCTTAGATTAGTTGCTACAGGTGGGCATGGGGTGATTTTTCATCACCCAGGGGTATCCCCAAGGGAAAAACCCACCTGACGACAAAGCCTCTGTGACAACCCAGGAAACACCCCCAGAGAGCCATACCCCTTCGCCTGAAACATCCCCTTGTGGGAGGGTTAGAGGGACACTGCAGTGGTTGGGCTAATTAGCCCTGGGATGGGCTGGCCGGGTGGTGTCCTGTGGTTGCATTCGAGTGACTATTTGTTTGAATGCTTCTGTGGCACGGGGAGGAAGTGATGTCACCTGACCACAGGCTGGGACCAGGCATTGCATTGTGACGAAGCAACGGGAAGTGAGAGCCAGGCAGCCAACCAAGCAGAGTTTCCAGCTTAGCTATTTTGGTGTAATAGCATGCATGCCGAAATCCTGTCTTCTGACTGCAGTGGGTGGAGCATAGTCTGGGCGTGCTTACCCCAACACCCAGCCAAGGGGGCACCTTGCTCCTGACCCTGCCTCCCAGCTAGCTCAGTCCTGGACCGAGCCCATAAAAACGGCCATCTTGGATCAGATCAATGGACCATCTATCCCAGTATCCTGTCTTCAAACAGTGGCCAGTGCTGGGTGCTGCAGAGCGAGTGAAAGGAAGAGGGCAATTCCATGCCCTGTTGGTCAGTCCCAGTTTCCATTAGAAGTTTATGGGCATACAGAGCATCTGGATGGGTCCCTGACCATCTTTACTAATAGCTGCTGATGGATCTAGTCTCTATGAACTGGTTTTATTATTTTTGGAACCCAGTTATGCTTTTAACCTTACCAGTGTCCTCTGGCAAGCAGTTCCACAGATTGACTGTTTTGTGGGCAGAAATACTGCCTTTTGTTTGTTTTAAACCTGCTGCCTATTAATTTCATTCGGTGACCCCTGGATTTTGTGAAGGGATAAATAACGTTCTTATTCACTTCTTCCACACCATTCATGAATGTATAGACCTGTCACATCTCGTGCTTAGTTGTCTGTTTACTAGAATGAACATTCAGTCTTTTAATCTCTTCTCACATGGAAGTTGTTCCATACCTCTAATCATATTTGTTGCCCTTTTCTGTACTTTTCCCAATCCTATTATACCTTTTTTGAGATGGGGTGTTCAGAACTCAAGGTGTGGGCGTACTATGGCTTTAGATAGTGGCTTCATGATATTTTCTGTCTTATTCTCTGTTCTTTTCCTGATGGATCCTAACAGTCTATTATTTTTTTTGATTGCTGTACACATTGAGTGAATAGGTTCAGAGAACTATCCACAATGACTCCCAAGATCTTTTCCTTGATAAGTAAAGGCTAATTTATACTTCATTTTTCTGTATCTTTGGTTAGAATTATGTTTTCCAGTGTGCGTTACTTTGCACTTATCAACATTGAATTTCATCTGCCATTTGCTTGCCCAGTCGCTGTTCACCTCTCCACTGTGAAAACTGATCATTTATTCTTACTCTTCGTTCCCTATGTTTTAACCGGTTACTGATCCGTGAGAGGACCTTCTCTCTTATCCAGTGACTGCCTACTTTGCATAAGAGTCTTTGATGATGGACCTTGTCAAAGACTTCCTGAAAGTCCAAGTACCCTGTAGCCATTGGATCACCCTTGTCCCCTGTGTTCACAGAGTGGTGAGGCAAAATTTCCCTTATGAAAGCTATGTTGACTCTGCAGCATGCTGTGTTTATATCTGTGTCTGATTATTTGGTTCTTTACTATAGTTTCAGCCAGTTTGCCTCACACTAAAAGTCAGACTTACTGGCCCATAATTGCCAGGATTGCCTCTGGAGCCTTTTTTATAAATAGGCATCACATTAGCTCTCCAGTCACCTGGTACAGAGGTGGATTTAAATGACAAGTTACATACCACAGTTAGTAGATCTGTAATTTCATATCTGAGCTCCTTCAGAACTGTTGGGTGACACCAACTGGTCCTGTGGACTTATTAACTGTTTAATTGATCAATGTGGGACAGTTCTTCCAAGCTGTCAGCTAAAAAGAATGGCTCTGGTGAGGGAATTTCCATTACGTTATGTGCAGTGAAGGCCCATGCCAAGAATTCATTTCCCTGCTCTGCAATGTCCTTGTCTTCCGTTTCACCTAAATCTGCCCAATCCTCTCACTCCTTCCCCACGGCCCCCTGTTCTCCTAGCCCTGGACCCCACCTGTCTCTGCTGGAGCCCTGTAGGATGCCTGCTATCCGAGCGCTGCTCTGCAGCGGCCGGTCCGGCTTGCTGCGGCTGTTCAGGGGGCAGGGCATCTCGCTGACAGTGTCCGTGTAATTACTGCAGAGTGCATGAGAGGCAGGAAGAGGGGCAGCAAGGGGTTGAGTGAGGCAGGCTGGGGCTGGGAAGGAACCCCCTCTGCCAGGTGGGGGAGTCAGGCCGCTGGGCTCCTCCACACCCACCCGGTAAGGATATGAGCTGGGGGCCTCCCCAAAACCTGCGGCAGAGCCCAGCTCCACTGGATGAGCTACAGGGATCCTTCCCCAGCTCCTCCTGTTCTGGGACTCACCATCCCTTGCAAAGCCCAACTGCCTAGCACCTGGTGGACTGGGAACCCCTGTCCACATAGTCCCAGTCACACCAAAAGGGGCAGGATTCAGCCCGCCACCCAGCCTTCCTTCCTAGAGCCATCCTGGGGTGACACAGGGCTCCTGCCTGGTTGTGAGCAACAAGCCTGGGCTAACCACATGTCCCCACCCCCTGGGCTGACGCCACTCCTGGCCGCTACCAGTCAAGTGCTGCACAGGAAGCTCAGCCCCGGCAGCTTGCTGGGTTTTGAAAGTCATCTTTCCTCAGGCTCGCGCTCTCCCCCCTTCACGTCCCCACAGCAAGGCCCGCGGCCCCGCTGCAGGATGGCGGAGCAGGAGAGCCTGGAGTTTGGCAAGGCCGACTTTGTCCTCCTGGACCAGGTGACCATGGAGCACTTCATGGAGAACCTGAAGCTGAGGTAACCGGGCACCGTGGGTCGGCAGCCTCTGCCTGTGGCATAGGGTTGGGCAGCGTGGGGAGCTGGGCCTGCGGTGCTGTCGGCTCTCACGGGCAGGACTAGGTCAGCACATGGGTAGCAAGGTGCAGCCCTGGTGACTCAGCAGGATGTGCTCAGCTGCATCACGCCTCGTGCAAGGGATGCTGGGCAGGGGAGCGTCTCCCCAATGAGCTAGGACGCCGAGAACCTAAATTCCCCTTGTGCTTTCCCTGGGGGTGAGTCCTGGCGTTTTATGCTGGCCTGCTGTCAGTGGGACACAGGACTCCTTCGGCATGCCAAACTTCAAGCTGCTGTATTCTCGTGGGGCTAATCCGGTGACTGTGCATGTGAAGGACGGGTTGGAACCAGGAGCGGGGAGGCCACGTCAGAGACCTGCAGCTTTGCAGCCAGAGATCTCTGCCGTGGGAGCTCGAGAAGAGCTCCATCAGCTACTGCTTGTAGTAGCCCCTTATCCTCTGTGAGCCACCCGTGTGATTTGTACAGCGCTGAGCACCTCCCATTGCTCAGCATGGAAAAGCAGCCAGAGAGGGGCCCACAGACACCCCCAGGGCCCAGGAAGGTCAGGTCAGGGTCTAGACTGTTGGTCCCTCTCATTGGGAATGTTGCACGCTGAGGGGTGTGAGGGTGGGGTCCTAAATGTTACTGTCTCTGCTGCCTAGAGACCAGAAATCTTGTGATTTTTGGGTGGCCACACAAGCAGATAGGGAAAGGACTGGTGACAGGGTGTCGGGGGGGTGCTCATCCCAGGGCAGTGGAGGATGTGGCAGCTGTGACTATCCAGCCATGGTCACAAGAGGGCCTGAGGAGCTGGAGAGAAGGGTGGAAGCTCGCTGGGACGGGCAGGGTAGCACTAAAGGTGCACACTGAAGGAAGTTGTGTTTGTCAGGATAAAAGGAGCAAGGCGGAGGAACAGCCGTGGGCTGATTTTTCAAAGGGACTGTGCACCCAAAGGTGGGGGCAGCCCCTTTCCAGATCAGGCCACTTACTTTTGAGTGTGGCGGTGGTGGGGACTCTACCCAGTTCCTTCTGAATGAGGGGTTAACCTCCATTTGGCTGCCCCATCCCCTTGCACAGAGGCAGGGCAACATGAGCAGCTCTTCAGGACACAGAGGATGCTCTGGGCAAGCTGAGCCCCTGGCAGGGCAGCTGTTGTTTTGTGTCTGCTGGCCCCAGTGAGGACTGGGGTATCCCTCCAGTGGGAGCTATATGTGTGCCGTGAAATGGGCTGAACTGGCCAGGCTGTGGTCCTAGTTGCCCCGTTGGTGGTATATCTCTCAGGCACTGTTTCAAGGTCCCTTTGGGACTCTATCCACCCACCATGTTCCTTTGTGTCCCCTCCCTGCCACTGGGCAGCTCTGTGCTCTGGGCTGAGAAAGTGTGGCAGCTGCAGTTACCAAATCCTCCTCTAACCCTTTGTCAGTGTCATGATCCCTCTTTTACCTATGGGGAAACTGAGGCAGGGGAAGGGTGGGGGTTTTCTCCATTCTCACACAGTGTGTCAAGAACACAGCTGGGCTCAGAAGCCACCTCTGGTGATGTTCCCCTGTGACCTCTCAGGAGACTCCCTCTTCCCACGTCTGGTGAAGTGTCCTTGGAGTAGCTTCTGCAGAGGGAGCAATTGGATCAGAGCCAAGCCCAGCAGTTCAAACAATCCCGTCCCTGCTGATAGCCGGCAGCAGCTGCGCTTGAGGAAGGTGTAGGAACACTACGGTGGCTCCTGGGGGATGCAGGGTCTCAGCCCAACCTCTAATAGTCCCAGATCAGCTGCGGTCCTGGACCAGGAGATGCTTTATCCCTTCCAGGTCTCTTTTTAAGCATTCACTGCAAGGCCTAGAAGCAGCCAGCACACGCCCATCTGCCCCATCACTCCTTTTCTGAAATTGCAGGTTCATTCTCCAGAATCTGTGCTTTCCTTTTTTGAAACAAAGCCCAGTGTGAGCTGCTCTGGCTGTGAAGAAAACCACAGACCGGTGACCTGAGTGTGAGCCGTGCATTGCTGAGTCTGGCAGTCAAGCACAGAGAGGTGTGAACTGCAGGCACCTCAAATGTCCAGTGGTGATAATAGAGATGGGAACTCTTGCAGGCTTGTGTATGGAGGGTCACAGCAAGGCGTCATTCACTGTGTGACAGTGTCTTCTTTGGGTGGCATTGGTTAGGTACTGTGGCTTGACTTTCTCTCCACTCAGGGAGCCAGGCCCACAGAGCACCAATGGTGTTTAAGGCACATAATCAGGTTTTGAAAATGGGGGTCTCGTCTGGTGAGAGTGGTGGCGGTGCATATTTGTGGGTGGAGTCTGGAAAAAAAGCACCAATCTGGTGCCTCTGGATGCACTATGACACCACTGGATGTTCTTGTTCCCCCTAAAATCCACTCCGTGGATCACACTATGTTCTTAACCTCAGCAGCGTCCTGTAGCCATGAGTTCCACTGACCATTTCCTCACCTCCCTGTTGGGTTTGCCATGTTTCAATCCCTTCCCCTCATTTCAAGGCAGGGAGAATGGCATCTCCCCATCGACCTCCTCCACCAAGGGCAGCCATACATGACCATAACCAGCTTCTGTGTTGGTTTTGTGAAAGCAGTGTCTTCCCTGCCTCATCTTCCATCTGAGCTGCTAGGCAGCTGATTCCAGGGGGGGTACGGGAGCCAGGGTGAAGCTGGGACCCTGGCAGCAGCCATTTGCCTCCCACCTGGTTCCCACTCCCAACCAGGAAATGGGTTGCAGCCACTCACCTCTGAGCCAGTTCAGGTGCAAAGCGCAGGCCCCCCAAAATTTGGGGCCCAGGGTGGTTGCCCTGATTCTCCATACCCTAGGTATGGTTCTGCCCAACTATTTAAGACTCCCTTCCCAGCTTAGACAGGGACCATCCCAACAAGAGAATCCAGATGCCAGTAGCGTTCTGTCGTCTTATCCAGGGGTGGCTTTTGGATTTTTTGTGGGGGCAGATTATGTCTTTTCCTCCCTCCCTCGCCCCCCCCATCTCCTCATCCCGTGCTTCACTCCCTGCTTCTAAACTCAGCCTGCTCCTTCTGCTTTCCTTGTGATGCCTCTGTTTCCTCTCTGGACTCCCCCATTAAAGCAGCCCTGGCATCTTTACTGTGTTCCTGCCAGCTCCCTCAGGGCGGGCTGCCACCCGTGAATGTGATGTGGTTGTCCTGAGCAAGGAGCGTTGCAAAGGGCAGCTGGCTGGAGGAAAACAGCTAGGCACAGGGCCAGGTGTGGTGGGAGATGGCGGCCAAGCAGTTACATCCTGGCTTGTGCGTACAGTGTGCCCGGCTGGGTGGGACACCAGACTCGCTCAGTGGTGTGCTGGATCACACCAGCCCCGCAGCCCGCTGCAGCTGGGCCCTCTGAGTCTCAGTTCTCCTGGCTAGGTCTGGTTAGAGATGGGGCTGCAGCTAGGCTCGGAAACCCATCCCATCTTTTGGAAATACAGTCTTGGCTACCCTACCACGGATCCACCTGCTGTCACTTGGTCGTCTGCCATGCAGCTGAGCCCCTCCCTACCTGCGTTCTTCAGGGGTTCATCAGTCTGGAGAGAGAGTAGGGGGTGTCTGTGTGGGAGGGAGGGGATGGCCAATGCTCAGGGTGCACTGTGGGAGTGAGGGGTGAAGAGAAAAGGAATCCGCCCAAGGGGTTGCTGGTGTATGTGGCCATCCCACTTGCATGGGCTGGGAGTCAGTGCCAGGCCGCCAGAGACACAGGAGAACCAAGCACGGGTGACATGCCAGTGCTACAACGGTGGCTTTGTTTAGAGACAAAAAGATGAGGTTGCCTGGGTTGAGGGTCCTGTGCTGTGGCCCTTGCCTAGCACGGACCATGAGTGGCACATTTGGCAGAGGATAAAGGCTTTTGGGTCATGGGGACCTGTGGGGGGGCAGCAGAGGATTCTGGGGCCCCTAGGGAAAGGTGACATGGGGGGTCTCAGCAGCAGCAAAGACAGGAGAGGTGCATGGCAGGAGGGGGAGCTGCTCAGAGGTGTTGAAACCAACTCCTTCCTGTAAACAGGCGGAGGGCTGGGAACTTGCAGCAGTGAGAGCTCCGCGGCCAGCCAGGAAGGGTGTGACTCAGAGCACACTGTGCTGCATCCCACCTGCTGGCTCTGTGCCGGAGGGGCTGGGGTGTGCTGGGAGAGAAATGAGAGCCTCGCAGAGCGGGCCGGACCTGGACGCTTGTGCCAGGGCCACAAGCAGTCTGGAGAAGGGCCCTGAAGGCTACACAGCAAGAAAGCAGCCCTGCAGCCTGAGCTGAGCCAGCTTGGAAGGGCCAGGTGCAGGCTTTCTTTGCTGTGTAGACATGCCCCGGCCTTTTCACTGCTCTCCCCCTCCCAGGTCCACCCCTCCTAGGAAAGCGAGACAGTGTCTTCACCCCGGCTCCTTTTCATTTGCTCCTGGTTCTAGATGGGCCGACTCAGAATATGAGGTCGCGTTAACACTCTTTCCTCCTGCAGTGCTTGCAGCCAAACAAGGCTCCCTTGCATCCTTTGGGCCTCACCCAGTATCTGACATTCAATCCTCTCCTTCCAGAGACCAGAGTCCTTTATCTTCTGTCCTGTTAGCCAGGGATCTCTGCAAGGGCTCACAAGTTTCTTGCTCCCCTTGCCGACTCTCCTGACTCTGCGACGGGGGAGCTGCACCCTCGGAGTACAGACCCATGGGCCAGAGGGAGTCCCTTCAGTGCAGGTCCTGGGTGCATGGCCACATGCCCTGCCAGACAAAGCCTATGCAGGGAAAGCAAACTGGGCCATGCCCAAGGGCTAGAGAATCATGCGAAGCATGTCCAGGCCCTTCAGCAGCCTGTCCCCTCCTTCCAGGTCCTGGTGGTGGGCATGGGTTGACTCAGTGGGAGCCACCACTGCCCCTCTGCCCAGGAAACCCAGGTCTCTCCTCTCCCTGGAGTCCTGTCCCTGGTGGACCAGCACATCCTCCTTGCATCCCCACCTTCCTTCAATCCTTTCTTCCTGCCACTCGTCTCTCTGGTCCTGTGGGGAGTGCCCCAGACAGCAGCCACACACGGGTGCCCTCGTCTTGCCAAGCGTCTCAGTGAACACAACGTTATGGTCCCCACCCTCAGTTCTTGGTTCACTGACAGAAGAAGTCCAGGGGCCAGCAGCAGGCAATACAGTGGGTTTATTGAGGTAATCAGGTGAGCATCCATTCCACTTCTTCACACTGGTCATTTTTCCTGGCTTACTTCCTCTTTGACCTCAGTTTTTGTAGAATATCTTCTTAACCAATCAATTTTCTTAAAAATATTACAGGATAATTGTCACGGAAAACCCAGAAAAGCCTCTTGGATCCCCTCTGTTCACAGCCCACCAGGACTCTGCTACGGTGGAGCTTTCTCCCATTCACCAGGGTCTCCATGCTACCTGTAGCCAGCTTCCCAAATCCAGGCCCAGAGTGTCCGATCCTTGCTCTGTCTGGACTCCCTTGGGGGGGGGTTCCTCCCCCTACGAGGGTCCCAGCCGTCCCAATCAGCAATGACACTCAGCCAGTGTAGCAGTCAGAGGGTTTATTAGCAATCCACTTTGCACAGCAGCTAGGACAGTTGGCTCTCAGATCACCTAGGAGGGCAGGTAGTAAACCCCCAGGACAAGCCCCGAAGGTCCTGCCCCTCTGACCTCCTTCTTCCTTCCTCCTCTCTCCTCTTTGTTCCCCTCTCCATCCAGCTGCCCTGCCCCTGGTCTAAACCGGCCACAACCTGTCACCCCCAGGGGGTCCAGGTAAGGTCGCACTAAAGCCTCTTCCCCCCTAGTGGTACCTATAGTTATCACACCCCTGTGTCCCATCACCAGAATACCATCACCCAAGAACAGGAACAGAAAAGAAGAACCCCAGTAACCCAAGAGGTTTTCTTACTTCATCATAATAATTCTCTTACCTAGGTAACATACTGTTATACGTTCCAAAAGGGTTGCCATGTTAGTCTTGTTCAGCCAAACAAACAAGGAGTCCCGTGGCACTTTTAAAGACTAACAATTCTATTTATTGCACAAGCTTTCATGGGAGAAAATCCAACTTCATCAGATGCTTCTCCATCTTCAAGCATCTGACGAAGTGGGATTTTCTCCTATGAAAGCTCCTGTTATAAATAAATCTGTTAGTCTGTAACAGTGCCATAAGACTACTTGTTTGTTTTGCTGTTACATAATTCTCTAACCAATTGTCCCTTATCATCTGACATTATTACACTTAGTTATTTGCAACAGACAGACCAATCAGACAGGGATGATCAGAACAGTGGGCTCCCTTCTGACCAAACAATACCAAATGTAGATGCTACAACCACAAGCGTCTGGGCATGTTTAAAACCCGGCAAATGCCCTCAAGCAAAGCTTTCTTTAAGCATTTTAGGCTCTTTCCTTTATTTGGAGGCATAATTCTTAACAGCCTGGTGTTGCCTGATTGTAGTGTAACTTGTGTGGAGTGTGGGGATGTGACCACACACTTCTCAGTTTATGGCTAGCTCTTCTGCTTTTGGTTTTGCTTAGCCAAAGATCAGGGCTTCTGACTGTCGTGAGAGAAGACCCATAGACAGGTGACCTGTAGTTTTGATTCTTTGTTTTAATACCCCTGTAGCCTTTGAAATGATTAGAATATACTTGAAAATCATTGGCCTCTCAGGCAGGCCTGAATATCTATACTCTACCTATGTGGCTGCCTACCCTTCCCCTTCCTTCCACTATGGCTGGGGCAAGCTGGTCTAGCTGCATCCAGCTGCTGTTGCTCGCTGATGACTTAAAATCAGTCATTTCTCAGAGGCAGAGCTGTGACGCAGTGTTTTGCCGCTCGGGGTGCGTTCTGATCAGAACACGCCCCTTCCCATTAGCGGCACTTAGAGCAGGTGCTGTGAAATTTGCCCCTTTAGCAGAGTGGCTCCATCAAGCCACTCTGGGCCACCCGAGGCTTTGCCCCATCGGCCCCACTGTAGTTATGGCTCTGCTCGGAGTGGATCCCCTTTTGGTTCAGATGAAGGCGTCCTGACGCTGACAAGCCTGGCCTGCCTTATGATCAAGGTTCCCGGGACAAGACTCAGAAGGGCTACACCCATTTTTGCAGATCCCATGGGAGCAGGATGCTGCCTTCTCCAGATCCACTGCTGTGTTAGCAGCGAGGTCCTGGGGGGTTCACAACCCACAAGGAGCATTACAGAGGTGCCAGGCAGGGAGCGCAGCACTGGTACCCACCGAAGCCTGGACCCAGACACAGCTGCAGCATTCTTGACTGAGGGGCTTGGTTTGACTTGAGGTTGCTGGGGAGCAAGCAGTTTCCATGGGGCAGTGATGGAGGGAATGAGCCAGATGCTGGTTCGGGACCTTGACCTAGGAATGCTGTGGCTGCTTGGGGCACAGGATGGCGAGTCCATAAAAGAAAGTCCCACAGCGAGCAGGGTGGAGTGACCTGTCCTTGCGGCCATGTCTACCAGAGGGGCTGGCAGGGCAGCTATGCGGTAGGGGGCACTGCCCCATTGATCAGGCAGGCAGGTTGGCTATGCTGCAGGGGGGACACTGAACCATCGTCGGGCCCAGTGCAGTGGCTATGCTGTAGGGGGCCCTGACCTATAGATAAGACAGGCAGGTCAATGAGACGATCAGGGCACAGACCCATAGCTGAATGCAGGCGACGCTGCAGAGCCTGGGAGGTCAGTGGAGGTACAAAGCTGCTGGAGAGCAGAGCTACAGGGGTGGCTGTTTTTTTTCCGCCATGTGGCCATGGGGTTTTTGCTGTAGCCTGTGTGTGGTTGGTCCCTGGCAGGTTCGAGGTGGGACGGATTTACACCTACATTGGGGAGGTGGTGGTCTCCGTGAACCCTTACAAGCAGACGCAGCTGTATGGAAAAGACGTGATCGAGCAGTACCGAGGGCGAGAGCTGTACGAGCGGCCACCGCACCTCTACGCCGTGGCCGATGCTGCTTACAAGGCCATGAAGCGCCGCGCTAAAGACACCTGCATCGTCATCTCAGGTCGGAGTGGATGGGAGCAGCCAGATCCCATCTGTCTGTCTGTCTGTCTCTCCCACACTCACTCAAATGGGGAAGATGAGTCCCCCCCACATCCCTCCCAGCCTCCTATTCTAGGCTCGGGTCTCATCAGGCTGGAACGTGACTGCGCTGGTCTGTTTCAGGCTGGGAGCCAACAATCCCTTGGCCATTTCCATGGGCCACCAGGCTATGGCCCTGCCCTCCCTCTTCCCCCAGCATCACCTTGCTCCCACCCTGCCTGCTAACCTGGGGGGTGACAGCCTTTCCCTGCCAGTGTAGCAGATCAAATGTTTCCGGTCATCGCTGCCTTGCGCCCAGCCTCTGGGCAGTGCCTAGCGGCCACAACACTGAAAACCCAGCTGACTACAGACCCCCCCACTGCAGGGCTAGGGTTGGGCCTGAGGAACAGCTGGTGGAGGCTTATTCACCGGCCGTGTGGTTTGCAAGCCCACCTGGGGCATGGGAATAACCTGAGAGGCCTCTGACCTTCCTGGATACCCATCAGGCAGGTGGGGATTAACCTGGGGAGCAAATCCTTCCGTGTCCCACTGTCGACTTCTCGTCCTGTCTGTCTTGCAGGGGAGAGTGGTGCTGGGAAGACAGAAGCCAGTAAATATATCATGCAGTACATAGCGGCCATCACCAACCCCAGCCAGAGGGCCGAGGTGGAGAGGTGAGAGGTTACAGCAGTGTGTGGGAGCCCTCGACTGGTGCATTGGGCTGGGATTCGGGAGACCCTGACCTGTCAGGTGACCTTGGTTAAGTCCCTTCCCCACCATGACAGCTCATGATGTCCTCCCTTGATGGCAAGCGGTCCTGGCTGTCCCTGTCTGCACACTGAAGGGAAGGAAAACAAACAAGTCTTGTGGCACTTAAAGACTAACAAATTTATTCATCGCATGAACTTTTGTGGGAGAAAATCCCACTTCGTCAGATGAAGGGAGGGAAGGGGCCTCCCTTAGCTGCAAACCTGTGACTGTCCCCGTCCCAATTACAGAGGTAAGACAGCCTGCCCCCATGACATTCCCTTTGTTGCTTCCTGCCCGCCCGGCCCAGGGTGAAGAACGTGCTCCTCAAATCCAACTGCGTCCTGGAGGCCTTCGGCAACGCCAAGACCAACCGCAATGACAACTCCAGCCGCTTCGGCAAATACATGGACATCAACTTTGACTTCAAAGGGGACCCCACTGGTGGCCACATCAACAACTACCTCTTGGAGAAGGTACGAACCCTGGCTAGTCCCTCCATGGATGCAGGAGGCAAAGGCAGGAGGAAAGGAGGGGAGCAGCTGGGTGAGGGGAATGGAAGTGGGTTCCGAAACAACATTTAAAGGGCTGCCGCCTCAGCACCTTGGCCAGGGTGCTGAGGGGTGTCCCCTGGCCAGCAGGCACCGGCGGG
>ML681964.1:76955556-76970390 GCA_007922195.1 Podocnemis expansa
ATAGCATGTTCACACAGTGAACTTGCTATTTCGTTTCCCGCTTTTTAAGATATTATTTTTTTTAAGATATTTCGAAATAAGGTGCTGTTTCGAAACAAGTTGTTTCGACACAACTTGTTTCGAAATAACCCTGTGCGTGTGAACACAGCCATAGTGTAGTCTAGTGGTAAGGACTGGGAGCCAGGACCCAGGCTCTGCCCCTGAGCTGCTGTGTAACCTGTGATCCCTGGGCCACACTTCCCACATGGGGAGAGGAGCTTTGAGATTCCCCAAGCAAGGCTGTGTGAGCGTGACCTGTCCTAGAGCACATGCACACCAGTGGTTTCTGCTGTTGTTGTCTCACATGTCTCCCGCTTGGCTCTTTTGCTGCCCCCAGTGACAGCTCCACCCTGGCCCACTACCTCCAAGGGCTTGACTTAGTCTCACATACTCCCATGGTGCCTTTCATCCCCAAGCACCGGGCACCTGGAAGCTGTCTCGCTCCTCACTGAAATGCAGCTGCCTCTGGGGTGGAATGCAGCAGCCGCAGACTCGTGCACACTCTAACTTAGGGCAAGAAACAAAGAAGGCTGTTGTGCCAAGTTGATGCTGCAGTAGTTGAGGCCAGCAGGGTAACGAATCTCAGGCAGGCTTTTAGTCAGGAGGATGGAGTTAACACCTAGCTCTTGAATGGTCCCCAGTGGCCAGGATTCCCTTGCCAGGATGGCTACTCATGAAGAGGCCACAGAATCGTGAAGCCATAGCGTCAGCCTAGAGCAAAATAACAGGCTTCAGTGGGAAGCCCAGGGCAAACATGGGCCATCCTGCTAGAGACAGGGAAGGCCCAGTTCTGTCCCACTTGCTGTGGAGTTTCATTTCCGGGGCCAGTGTGTCCTGGTGGCTCTGCTCAAAGAAAACCTGGCAGAATGCAGGAATTCCTTAACATGTGGGGTCGGGTCGGACCATGCCAGGCCACCTGACACAGGGCTTCAAGATGCAGCTCCCAGGCACTGACTTCTGGGCTTTCCCTTGCAGTCTCGCATCCTCAAGCAGCAGCCGGGGGAGAGGAACTTTCACTCCTTCTACCAGGTGAGCCAAGACGGAGTTTGGGGGCATCCTGGGATAAGAGTGTGGCTGCAGGACCCCAGGAGACAGGGACAGGGAGAAGAAGGGTGCTAAATTAAGGACAGGGAAGTCTGCTCAGTAGTAGCATATGTTAATGCCGCAGCGCCAAGCCGGGTTTCTCCAGTGAGGCTGAAGCCAGCTTGGCTTCATCCAAGACCTCTAGGCTCCAGGGGCTTCATGACCCACTGAGCACTTCTCGGAAGGATGCCCTGGCAGAGCTGGCCGTGGTAAAGGAGGGAGAGTGAACAACAATGAAGTGAGGTATTCACTGGCCCATTCTCACCAACCCCAGGGTGCACCCTGGGAGTTTCCTGCCAATTCGAGCCTGACAGACAGCTGCGCTACTGGGTCAGCCCCTGTCCTCTGTGCCAAGGCCCCAGGTGCTTGGCAAGGGATCCCAATCACGTGGGAAATCTGGTGCCACAGAGGTCTGGGTGCAGAACAGAGGCTGGGCCAGGCATGGGGACATGTTGGCGATACCCTGGCAGCTTCCGCTGTGGCTGCATGTCCCTTATTTATAGCAAGCCAGTGACTCAGAGGAGCTGGGGAAGCGTGTGCCATGAGCCACGCCACGATCTGCCACAAGCTACAGCCACCCACCTCCTTTGGCTCTCTGCCCCAACTCTGGAGGGACACTGAGGATGGGCCCAGCCATTCCAGCTGACCCATAGCCCCTCAACTTCAACACCAGTTGCCAGACAGCACCTCCCTATCTTGCCCCCCATCTTGTCCCATCACTGGGCCTCAGGTCATGGGGGATGCAATGCCGTGGGTCCCAGGCACTTGGCGGTCTCATCCCTGTCTCTCAACCCCCCCAGCTGCTTCTAGGGGCCTCGGACGATCAGCTGGCTTCCCTCCATCTCTGCAGGGACCCTGCAGCCTACCGCTTCACCGGAGAGGGTGCCAGCAACAACGTGAGTCCCCTTCACATGCAGGCTTGACTCCATAGAGTCCCCCAAACCCAGGGTCATGTCTCCAAAGGACGGGTGGTTGGGGGGACCTGGCCAGAGACCCCGGCCTGTGCCTGGAAAGCACTGAGCCCACCTGGAGATCAGACCCCTGGAAGGGGTCTCAGAGCCCCCAATTCACCTGTCATTTGGAAACTAGGGTGCAAGGACCTACGATGATCTTGCCCCTATCCATGGAGGAAGACAGGGAGCAGGTGGGCAGCCCTTTCCCCCAGCCCGCCTCATGGGGGACAGGGCTGGAGAGCTGCTGTTGCAAACCAGCACCAGCTCAGTGCTGCAGAGTCCTGGCTCCCAACAGGACAGCTCACGGCTCAGCGATTGGGTCCTTCCCTCAGCACAGACAGGGCAGAACGCCTGAACTTTGTGGGGATGGAGCAGCCGGGGTGCTCTGGTGTAAGCAGGCAGAAATCCCATTGACTCCAGCAGGAGCTGCAGCCTCTTGCTAATTGCTTTACATCAGGGCTCCCTTTGAACCATAGTCCTTCCCCTTCCTGCCATGGTAAGGCTAATATACATTCTTGGGCAGGATTCCCATCATGCAGCCCTGTCACCGTGCGCAGAGGAGCTGAGCTGGGGGCAGGCAGCCGGTGAAGAAATCCAGTTGGATGCAGCTTCTGCATATGGCTAGGAGGGCCCCAGGGTGCCGGGCAGTAGCCCCCCAGCCCTTTGCCTCTGGGCTAGATGCTGCAGTGATGGGCCCTAGGTAGATCATCCAGTCCGCTCTCATCTCCTAACTGCCCGGTGGCCTTTGTGAAATGAGGTTGCTGGTTCTCAGCTCAGTTCCCATTGGATCCGCTTTCCACCAGTGGGCGCTAGCAGCCTGTTGCCTCATTTCTGGCTGTTTAGTCATTTGGATAGGGCTGTGGCTTGCCAATGGTTAGAAGTTAATGAGGTTTTAGTCCCTGAATCAGGCTACATTGGTTTTCAGAAGGACCCCTATGGAGCAGGGCCAGATCAATACAGGGGCGCAGCCCTGGGCCCCAGCCTAAAGGGGGGGGGTCCAGGCTGAAGCCCCTAAAGCCCCTGTGCTGATCTGGCCCCACCACCCCACTCAGGCCAGCACAGCACTGGCAAGGCCTGGGGGATTCTGGGGGGGGCCCTTTGGCACTGGGGGGAGAGTGGAGCACTCCTACCCTGCCCCCAGGCTGGCTGGCTGGACCCTGGGGCAGGGCAGACCCGCGTGCATCCACTGTGCTCCATGGACAGACCAGCTGGCCTGGGGGAAAAGCACCACAGAGGGCGGTCTCTGGCCCCACGCCCCCACCCAAGTGCCAGCCCACCCCCAGGTGGAGGTGGTGGTGGAGGTTTGAGGCCTGAGGCATGGGGGAATCCAGGGTAGTGGGCCAGCCGGAGCCGTTAATTTGGCCCTGCCAGTGTACGTGGCAGGAATATTCATACCAGTGACCAAATATGTCTCTTTTTACAGATTTGACTAAAGCAACATAAAATGATAGACAGAGAAGTAATTAAAGACATGGATAAATTAAATTCCATGGATAGTTGGCTAACATAATGGATAATGACTTAAATTACAGCTTTATTTTAAAATATATATGCTGTATTTTTTATTGTATGCTTTGGATTAATGTACTCCCCCCAGTTCTGCTGACCCAGTGGAGAGATGTCTGGCATGGAGGGGTGGAGGCAAGCCTGGAGCTAAGACCTATGAAGCTGAGACTGCAGATAATATTTAGTATTTTAAAACAAAAGACCCTAACAAAAGAAGAAGCCCAAGGGAAGAACAGTCAGTGACCATACTTTGACCACACCGTTCCCTTTTTATGCATGGGTCCTCGTCTAAGTCTACACTTAACCCCTTCACCCCCAGATGTTTGGGGTAGGCTTTCTCTATAGGCAGACAAGCAGGCATGTACAGAATAATAACATAATTAGGGTTCTGCTTCCTTTCCAAATAGTCTGTTCTTCACACTTATTATTTCTGGCCCTTTCTGTGGGTTTGTGGTGCACTTGTGAAGACAGTCTGACCGTGAACCGGTCAACCCCAGTGTTTCGATCCTTCCTGACTCTTTGAGGTGCTGAAGTCATAACCGTGTGTGCAAGATTCTTGTTCTTGCTGTGGGCCAAGGTGTCCTACACACAGGTCTGCTCTGCTTTCATGCACTACATGGCCTGCAGGCTATTGCCGTTTGGGGCTACTAATTATATATAAATGTATAATTTTGTTAACATAAAGCAAATACATAAACCTGTTAAAAAATTAATTCTAGACTTAAACTACATAGAAGAGGAATATGTGCCAGGAAGCAGGTGAGGTCTGTAGGCTACAGCCTGACAGCTTATGTGCTGAGAACTAAGCAAGCCAATGAGTCTGAGCAATCCCCTTGCCGTAAGCGATGGTCCCTTTGGGGCAGGGACAGGGACATGCCCTAGTCAGGGCTCTGGCGGCAGATGCTTGGCCATGAGCGGGAAGTGTGAAGAATGAAGGGCCCCAGGACCAAGTCGCTGACACCTTCCCCCAGGGCTGGGAAACACTCACCTTTCTTCTGCCCTTCCCTCCCCAATCTCCCAGCTGCTGGCAACCGATTGCTCCAACTCCCAGGCGGTGGCAGATGCCATGAAGGTGATTGGCTTCAGCCCGGAGGAGATCAGCTCAGTCTATAAGATTCTGGCCACTATTTTACACCTGGTAAGTGACTGGTGGCACTTGCTGCCTGTAGCCTGGCCTGGCCCAGCCCAGCCAGGACAGGTAACTTCGTGGTAACTGGGTGTGGCTGGGTCAGCAGGGTCCTGAGCCAGGACAACTGCTTTGCATCCCCAGGATGGGCCTGCAGTGGGGTTGCCTGGTCATAGGGTCCTCCACATGGGACCTCCAGTCAGCCCAGGGCAGAGATGGGGGCTGGGTTAGTTTGGGGCCTGTAAACCCATTTCAGGGCTCCACTTCCAAGTCCTGCCAGCCAGGCCCAGGTTCATGGGAAGAGGGGAGGAATCTGTCCCAGTTGCTCCAAAGATGTGCACAGAAACCAGGGGGGAGGGATTCTCCCAGGGCTCTGTCCCCAGGACCCCCTGGCTGTCCAGAGAAACATGCGCCAGGCTCAAGGGAAATGCACTTCACCAAACCAAGCTGGGGTCCACCAGCCCTTCTGGGCACACTGCTGGGGGAATACCCAGGCTGTCTGCCCCCTGTCCGGGCAGCAACTAGGAGGCTGAGCACATGAGAGCTCAGGAAATTTCTTCCCTGGGAGGCAGGAGGATCAGGACTGAGTCTGGATCCAGGTGGGACAGGGGCCTGGGAACTGAGCTCCTGGCTGGTTGAGAGCTGAGCCCAGCTGATGACCTTGTTAGCCTTCCCAAGGGCAGGTCTCGTTCAGGTACCCCCATCAGTCCAGCAGCTTGCACGCGGGCCTGCAAACGCCTGGTGCCACATGTGCTGATTACTCTGAGCTACCTGAGTGGCTGGCGCCCATTCCTTGCTGAGCCATCCCTAGCTCAGCCTGCTCTGCCTGGGAGTGAAGGTGGCTCCAGGCAGTGTCCTGATGTGCCTTAAATACTGTGCTGGGGCCATCGCTCTGAGCCTACCCCATAGCTGCCTGTACAGGCTAGTGGGCTTTGCCAATGTGTTTGGAGCCCCCAAGTGTGTCCAGACATGGATAGGTGATTGATACATTAGCAGGTCCTGGTCTGGTGGTTAAAGCCCAGGGCTGCCTGTCAGGGGGCCAGGATTTGATTCCTGTGGCCAGGGGCACAGACCTGCACTACACTTCCCCTGCTTCAGTTTCCCCATGCACAAGGTGAGACATGACGCTTGCTTCTTCTCGAGGGATAACTCGGGAAGGTGTGAGAAGCTGCTACAGCCATTCCAGGGAGGTGTGTGGGCAGGCATGGTGGCATGCAGCTACTGAAGCATGCAGACGTGCATGTAACTGAACCCGCAGCGCTTTGCCTGCTGAGGTCCGCCACAAGTTCCCTTTGCTGCCAGTGGGAGTGGGAGGCCGGTGGCTGGACATGGCCCAGGATGCTGGTCAGACCTGGAACTGCATCAGGGCAGGCTGGTGGCAGCTGAAATTGGGCAAGTGACTTACACCAAAAGGTGAACCTTTGCCAGACTCTATTGTCTCTCTCCTGATGGATTATCCAGGGCAACGTGAGCTTCCTGGACCAGGGAGACACCGTGGAGGTGGAGAACCAGGAGCTGGTCTCCCACATGGCGGAGCTGACCTCCACCCAGCCGGAGAGCCTGCTGCAAGCGCTGCTGTACCGCACGGTGGCTGCGGGCGGTGGTGAAGTCATTGAGAAGGGTCACAGTGCCAAGGAAGCCAGTTACGGCAGGGACGCCTGCGCCAAGGTGACGAGGTGGAGAGGCTTGGGGGTTGGGCTGCCAGGGGATCTGCAGATTAAATGCACCCCATTACCTACAGCTTCGTCTGCCAAATTGCCCTGATATCTCAGCTCCCCTGCAGAGGGCACCAGGGCCCTGCTTGCCTTCCCTGTTACTGCCCATCCAGGTACCCGGGCTGCGACATCAGGGAGCCTGTGATGAAGAATGTGGGTAGGAACAGGCCACAGTCACAGGTCAGACATGGACAGCTCTGGGGCTGCAGCCACACGGACAGGGCTGGTTGTACCACAGGGGCGTGGTAGTGGAGACCGAACCCAGAGCCTTCAGCTGCAAAAACCCCTCCTTGCCCTGGGTTAAAGGTGCGTCTCCCTCCTGCCGTGGGGTCAAGGCTTACGTCTGCTGCTGCCACCAGATGGCAGTAGTGTTGTGCAGCCTGGACAGTTCATCTAGCTGGGGGCAGTGAGAAACCTGCACATCCCAGTGGTGACCACCTGGCCCCACGCCAGGGGTGTGACCTATACACACCCACCCCTGAAAGGTACCAGTGCCCCGCTCCCAGTGGAACAGTTTTCACCCTTACCAGCCCATAAGCACTAGTTGCCAGGGTGGGAGCTTCTGTTTCATCCCATCTTCAAAGCATCTGATGAAGTGGGATTTTCACCCACGAAAACTCACGTGACAAATAAATTTGTTAGTCTTTAAGTGCCACAGGACCCCTTGTTTGTTTGACTGAACTAGCGTAACACAGCTGCCCCTTTGGAACTTGTTTCATCGTGTTCCCTTTCCCCTCCTCCCCCCAGGCCATCTACGAGCGGCTGTTCTGCTGGATCGTGGGACGTATCAACAGCATCATCGAGGTGAAGGACTATGATGCCAGGCTTCATGGCAAGAACACTGTCATTGGTGTGCTGGACATCTATGGCTTTGAGATCTTCCACTGCAACAGGTAGAGCCAAATGCCTACTGGGGGGGGGGGGCAATGCATCCACAGCCCTCTCTCTCAGCGTGCACCAGGGCGGGGGTCACGCATGGGGCTGATATGCTGCAGCTAAATCCTGGGACAGGGTGGGTGACAGTGACAGGCAGGTGGGGAGCAGTGGCTCAGGGTAGCGCACAACTGCTAATGTGTGGGGGGGGGACAAGGGGCTGGTGATCCAGCCCCTCCAGAGGCCTTGCCAAGGCACAAAAGAGTGAGGGCAGGATGCTCGCAGCAGGGGCTCAGGCCAAGGGAGCCGTCAGCTATAGTGGGTGTGTCTTGTGCCTGCCTGTTCCCTTCACTCCGCTCATTCAGGGACGTGCGACTACACTGAGAGCTTGAGGAGGGCCTGCACCCCGAGGAGCTGTGGGGGGCTGGGTCACTCAGAAGGGTGCTGGTGGGTCAGGCTAAGACTGTTCAGGCCGAACAGGCAAGTACTGCCCAGCCCTGAGGTGGTAACATGGACCCAGTTATGATTCTGCCACCAGACATTTCCCAGGTGTTTGGTTTGCTGCAGGGAGTAGTCTTGCACCTCCAGTGAATGCCTGTGAAGCGTTCCTGTGTGCAATGCAGCAGCTGCTGTTCTCCAGCCCAGAGGTGGCTGCATTGCAGGGACTCCTCACACATTGTAGCGTGCCAAGCGCTGTGTGCGAAAGGCGCCCGCTAGGGACTTACTTTGGAGAGGGGCCATATGTCCAGGTTCTGGGAACTGAACCTTTCTTTGGGCCCAGAGGCAAGGTGCGAGGAGGGCAGAGGCTGCAGTGACGGGATGGGGCCTGGGCATGGAGTGGGGGAGACTCTGGCCCTGGGTGCCAGCCTCAGACCTGGGCTCTGTGTCAATTGGCAGCTTTGAGCAGTTTTGCATCAATTACTGCAACGAAAAGTTGCAGCAGCTGTTCATCGAGCTGATCCTGCGGCAGGAGCAGGAGGAGTACCAGCGGGAGGGCATCGAGTGGCAGCATGTGAGTACCAGCTCCCTGTTGGGAGGGGTCCCTCTCTGGCCATGCCCCCCAGGAGCAGGTGGGCATAAGCTGAGTGTGGCTCCTGCAGGCAGCACCCTGGGGCCAGCGCTGCCTGAGCTGCTCCCACCAAGGGTGCTGGGTCACAGGGTGGCCCCATAGCTGGAGGTCTGCCCCAGACATGAGTTCTGCCTGCCGTGGTTCTCTGAGCCAGTGACTTTTCTCCTGGGGCCTGCAGGAGGCTGCTCCTGGCTCTGTGGCCCATTGAGCGCCCCAGTCCACCTGACCCAGGAGACGCTGCAGTGTGGCTTCACCCCAAGAGCTGCCCCAGGCCGTGCCCAGTAAGCTCTGCCCTCCCTGCCCAGGTCGAGTACTTCAACAACCAGATCATTGTGGACCTGGTGGAGCAGCCGCACAAGGGCATCATCGCCATCCTGGACGAAGCCTGCCTGAGCGGGGGCCGGGTGACGGACGCCATGTTCCTGGAGTCCATGAACACCCGGCTGGGCAAACACCCCCACTACACCAGCCGGAAGGTAACGTGCCGCAGCCGCGTGGTGGAGGGTGGGGAGAGGGCTGAGCACAGGAGTGGCAGGCAGCTGTGGGGAGCTGGGCTGCTAGCAGAGGGGGAGATCAAGGGCTCGGGCAGGGGAGGGAGACAGTCCTGTGTTGACCTGGCCCTGGAGGTGGTTATGGGGAAGGGGTGGTGCAGGTCATGAGGACGGGGCCGTTTGCCCGTGCCCAGGGAGGTGTACCAGGCTATGGAGTTCTGGTCTGCACTGGGGGCACGGCCCCTGTCTGGCAGCAGTAGGTGCCCACCCATCTCAGCCCACCCTGCGTTCACAGCTCTGCGCCACTGACAAGTCCATGGAGTTTGGCCGGGATTTCCGCATCAAGCACTATGCCGGGAACGTCACGTGAGTCCAGCCACGGTCAGGGTGACCCACAAGGGGCCAAGGAATGGGTCCCACCTGTCTCTGTCCCATCGCAGCCCTGTCTGGGGAAGGGCAGGGGACTCCCTGCTGACTGGGAGGGCGGATGGCTTAGTGCCAGGCTGGCTCTGTGGCCAGTTCTCAGCCCCTCACTCTGCACCTGCCTGCTCTGCTCCGGGCCCCACTGAGATGGGTCCCATCTCTGGCCCTCGGTGTGCTGGGGCCTGGCTGCTGAGAGGTGCTTTCCCCTCCCTGCCACGGGATGCTCTGGGCCTGGAGCTTGGCTGAGCAAAGAACTCCCTTGTGAGATTTTGGGCAGATGCCAACCACCAGGTCCGTCAGCACTGGGGAGGCTGTGGCAGGCTGCAGGATGAACCAGAGTTCTCCTTTCCTGTCCTACTCCTCCCCGGAGCCCTGACTGCCTGGGTAGAGGCAGTGGGCAATCACTTACACAGGCTGCAAAACTTTGCCGGGCTGTGACATGGGCCAGGGGGTTATGGGTGCATGCTCAGGACACTGAGTGTGCCGGGATGCAAAACTGATCAGGTGACCCAGGTGCCACCCTTTCAAAATGTGTGCTGAGGGACACTGCCCCTTTGAACGTTAAAGGTGCCCAATCATTTTTAGTGGGAAAAGTTCCACAGCGCAATGGCCCCAGCCCCTTTCTCTACTTCAGCGGGAGCTTTCCCGTGTCTGCTTTCCCATCAGCAGCCAGTCCCGGGCTGGTGGGTCAGGGTAGAGGGACAGCACCAGCCTCCCCCTAGCATGAGGGAGCAGCTGGGGTCAGGGCTGCCCCTGAGCTGATCCCCCTGCTCTGAATCACAGGTACTCAGTGGAGGGCTTCATTGACAAGAACAAGGACACCCTCTTCCAAGATTTCAAGCGGCTGATGTACAACAGGTGAGGGCTGTGGGGACGTGGGGCTGCACCTGAGGGGGGCACGTGAGGCTACTGTGTCCCCCTCTAGCCGCAAAGCAGGGACACTGCCAGTTGCACCCCCGGCGGGGTGTCTGGGCCGTGACCTGGGGGTCAGTCAGTCTCCAGGCCAGCGAGGAGACACGGGGGCCGGGAACAGCCTGGACACCCCTTTCAGGCAGGCTGCCCACTTTGCCCACAGGGGAGGGGCTCTGGTCCTGTTACCCTGCCGGGCACCCAGGGGCAGAGGGGAGGGATAACGGGCTTTGAGCTTCTGGAGCCGGACCAATCTGAGGCAGCTGGGACTGGGATTTAAACCCTGGCTAGGTTCTCTGCTCAGACCTGCTTGAGGGAAGCCAGCAATTTTGCACTGGGCAACAGCAACCTTAGAGAGCCTCTGACCTCCTGGGCAAGGCTACACGTTGCTCTACGCCGGTGGGGGGGTGCTGGCGGTTTAATCTAGCTCCATGACAGTATCGGGCAGCCGGGGGGTGCTTTGGATTAGGATCCTGACCCCATGGCCCGTTTCGATCTCTGCCTTTAATGTGCAAGGTCCTGCTTCCCCTGCCTTTCTTCTGGCACCAGGGTCCTGGCTCAGGGTCCAGGCTATGGCTGTGGAGGCTGGAGGTAACGCTGGAGTGGGAGGAGCATTCTGGTGGATGGGGTGCAGGTGGATTGTCCACAAACCATTCTCCTGACTGGGCAGCGGGGACGAACAAATGAGGTCTGTGCTGTCCCCTGGTCCTGGCCCCTCATGGACCATGGCAATCTCTCCCCAGCACAGACCCTGTCCTGAGGGATATGTGGCCGGATGGCGAGCTGAGCATCACGGAGGTGACCAAGCGCCCCCTGACAGCCGCCACCCTCTTCAAGAACTCCATGGTGGCGCTGGTGGAGAACCTGGCTTCCAAGGTAACCCCAATCCCTCAAGGTCACCTGCTTCACCCAGGGCCTCTGGCTGCTGCTAGCCATGAGCAGGGCCGGCCAGCGGCCCCGTGGGACCAAATGATTGGATGCTCCATCCAGCTGCATCCCCACTGCAGCCTCCTATTGCCCCACTCCTGCAGGAGATGTTCCTTGGTCTCTAGCCACCACCTCAGTGTGGTCTGAGAAAGTCGGTCGCTGGAGGCAGTGGGGGAATTTGGCGTGTACTCCTGAGGCCAGTCATGCTGCAGGCCAGGCCCTCTGGAGCCACAGAGCTTGCATAGGCTGACAGTGGCCACAGGCAGCACATGGGGGCAGGAGACTGGTGCAGGTGGGATACCCCAAGGTGGGTTCCCGGTCCTGTGCTTGGTGATCCAGCCTCTCCCAGCTCCCTAGATGCTCAGAACGGCACATCACAGGGCAAGGCTCTGGCCATCAGGTCAGAATCAGATCCAGACTCGCCATGCGGACTTATGCTCTGACATTGCCCTTCTACCTCTCGTTCCCAGCGCGGCTGCAGCTTGGACACTTCCCGCAAGGGCCAAATCCTGAGAAAGGTTAAAGCCTCCTGGCATATCCAGCCACCCATGCCTAGGCTGCATGAGGGCCCAGCCCAAGGCCCCTTTTCTCCCTGACTCCCTTCCTCATCTCTGTGTCACTGTGGGATAATCCCAGCTGGACAAGGCTGGAGCATGCTTGCTTCTGCCAGACGGGCAGCGGTTGAATACTGTGAGGGCCTCCCTCCTCTGGGACCAGGTCCTCTCCCTCCCTGAACTCTCTGAGGCTGCTTCCCTCCAGCCCTGGACTGGCTTGCCAGCAACCATGGGTCATTTGATGGATTGCTCCTCCTGGACATCTTTAAAAACAAGCCCCCAAAGGGCCTTGTTAGCTGCTGGCCACGTGTGGGTTTGGTTCCTGCAGGCTAGCTGGTTCTGGGTGCGAATCCTGGTGCGCTCAGCATCTGAGGGCCCCTGAGATGGACTGATGGCCCTGCTGGCCCCTAGCCAGAGCCCAGCAGCAGACTGGGGCAGGATCCAGGTCCAGTGTGACTGATCCTGGACAGCAGCAGTTCATCCCCCGAGTGCGACGGCCTGCATCACCCTCCCCACAACCTGCTGTCCCCATCCCAGCTGGTTGTACATGCTCCAGTCAATTAGCCATTCCTTTCAGCTGTCAGCGCGTGTCTGGCTGTGTGGAGACAGGCAGGGACCCCAGCTGCCTTGGCAACAGTTGGCAGCGAATGATACGCGTGAATCATTTGGCATTCGCTTCCATTTCTGATCCGGAGCCCGTTCCCAGAAGCTGCAGCTGCTAAAATTAGCCCTGGGTAGGAAGAGAAGTAGAGAGAGGCGGGGGCGGGAGCCAAGGCAAGGGATGGGGGAAGGGAGCCCAGATGTGTGTCACTGCACCAGACAGACGGACACGGATCCGTGCTGGCACGGAGCCACCCAGACAGGCGTGGGCAGAGGCAGGACAGCCACACGTGCATGCACAGAGAGATGTGCACGCGGAGAGGTGTGCACAGATGGAAGGATCTGTAGACACATGGGCAGCCAGTCAGAGAGAGGGATGTGCAGAGGTGGAGCCGCAGATACCTGCCCTGCTGAGAATGTGCACATGTGTGATTAGATGCACAAACACGCAAGGAGATGTCCGTGTCCACACAAACATGCCCCACCTGCCGCAGCCTCACACCTGGGTGTGGACGCAGCTAGACAGCGCTTGGCTTGGGCTGACTGTTGGGAGGACACCCAGCTCCAGTGGTGGTGGAGGAAAGCTGGCCTGCACAGACCCTGGCACTGGAGGGCACATGCCTGGACTGGTGCTGGATCCGTTGTTCCACACTCCGTCCCGCTCCTCTGGCCGCTCATTAGCTGCCTTGCTAAGACTCCTGAGGATGCTGTCCCGGGAGAGCTGGAGTCTCAGCCCCATTTAGCTCCTGGCTGAGCTGCAGCGGGTCTAAGAGCCCTAATTACATCTCCTGGCTCAGCCCAGTCACTGCTTCTCCCCCAGGCTGAGTGAGTCCCCATCATGTGGCCACAGAGCTTCTACTATCCACCAGGCCCTGTAGGCCCTGGCAGAAAAAACATCTCTGGTTGTTATTTGTCTGGCTGCACACTGTAACCTCTGAGAGCATCACGAGTACAGCTGGGCAATGACCCCCTGCTCCCAACAGCTCACCCCTGCAGGTACAGGAGAATCCCCTTCAGTAGTGCAGGGCTTATGACACACAGGTAAGCAGTTCCAGTCTATCCAGCAGAGGGCAGCAGTGTACACATGCACTGGCCAGCTCTTTAGAATCCAGTCTGCCCCATAAACTGGTCCCAGCACCCTGCCCAGGGAGTTCACGCCTTCACAGTCCTTTGTTCTCTGAGATTCCCTGCAGAGAGGTGGGAGAATCCTCTTCCCCTTGAGTCCTTGGCCACCAGGGCTCAGTGACCAGGGGCTTGGCTTTGCCATTGTTTTCTCACATTTTTCCACCTCCTTTTTGATGATCCGCCCTGTCTCAGACTGCTGAATGATGTTCATGTCCTTGTCTCCCAGCCTGCCCTGAGAGTCCACTGTCCTTTCCTCCCCCTGGGTGACTGTACAAACTCTAGGGGAAATTGAGGCAGGCAGCTGCATCAGAAAAACATGACAGGAAAGCCCCATCTTGTTGCATGTGTGGCATGGATAGGCAGGGCCTGCCTGGATCTCCTCTCATTGGAGCTGAACTGCAGTCTTGACAGGGGCACAGTGGTGGTTTCTCAGGGCCCAAAGCTCTGATGTTAATCGGTCGGCCAGACCCCCTGGTAACCACCTCGTACCACTGCTCTGTGCTGGATGCTTTGTTTGCTGCAACCCCAGATGGGTCCTAATTTTGGGGGTGCTGCTTTCCCCCAGGCACACTCTGCTGTGGCCCCAGCCCTGCTTCTGCCTGTCCCTCCCCTTCCCAGTGGTGTGCCCCAATGGCAGCCCCTCCACCCTGCTCCTGGGCTGGCCCTGGGCAACCAGCCCGGCAGCCCCTCCTTGGCTCACTCTGCAGTGAATGGGTCCCCCAGGCAGCCCTGCCTTCCCCGGGCTTCTGAGTGGCACCAGCTCATCCCCCAAAGCAGAAGTGACCCCTCTTCTCGCCTCCCCATGATTCCTTCCTCTCTGGGCCTCTCACCGCCTGTCCAGGCACCACCCCCTGCTCCCCATCCAGCCCTCCCAGTTTTTCCTTCTGATGCCCCCTTCCCTGGCATCACCTGCCAGGAGACGTGGACCCTGCAGCAGCTGGGGGCCTCACTTGCTTCCCCCCCATGTGCCAGACTTTCAGCAGCACCCCTCTCCCCGCAGGAGCCGTACTACGTGCGCTGCATCAAGCCCAATGATCAGAAGTCACCGCTGCTCTTCGACGACGAGCGCTGCCGCCACCAGGTGGCATACCTGGGCCTGCTGGAAAATGTGCGCGTCCGCCGGGCTGGCTTCGCCTACCGCCAGCCCTACGACCGCTTCCTGCTCCGGTAGCTGCCACATCTGCCCGCCATAGCTCCCTGCTATCCCTGCTGATCCCTCCTGCCCGCACTGTTACCGCTTCCCCAGCCACCCCGTCCTGCCACCATAGCTCCCCGATGCCCCCCAGTGATCCCTCATTCCCACGTCCTCATTGCTTCTCCAGCCACCCCGTCCTGCCACCATAGCTCCCCGATGCTCCCTAGTGATCCCTCATTCCCGCGTCCTCATTGCTTCTCCAGCCACCCCGTCCTGCCACCATAGCTCCCCGATGCCCCCAGTGAT